>JADXDR010000119.1:152738-187855 GCA_025026875.1 Chlorella ohadii
GCTGAGCCCCTCTGTCTCCCTCCCACACCGGCAGGCGGTCTGCGCTCATCCCACCTTTCGCTGCCTGGCTGGCCGAGCGGATCAACAAGTTTGTGGCCCGGGGAGACTCATTCAGCAAGATGATCCAGCGCACCCAAGGCCACGTTAATGGTGAGGCAACAGCGGGGTTGGGATGGCCGGATTCTGGCGGGACTAGCTGAGATGGCTCCAGCTTGACAAGCACCATAGCACAGCAGTTGCAGCAGCTTGCCGCCGATGAGCCATGCTAAATACATTTTTCTTGCTACTTCACCCTGCCACCCCCCGCAGCCAACAAGCTGGTGCCCCTGGTGGACAAGGACGGCGCGGCGGTGGTGAATGAGGAGGGCGACCCGGTGTACGTGCGCGCCAGCGAGCTGGGAGGTGCGCTGCTCGCATTGCTTGCAGCGCATTGGGAACTGGGGCAACGCAGACTCCACTGGTGGGCAGCAATGACTCTGCCAGCGATGCCCGGGCAAGCCCTGCTGCTCACAGGCGCCCGTCCTCTCACGTCTCCCTTTGTGCCGATCTCACCCTGACCAACTGCCGCCCGCCTCAACTGCGCCGCCTCCGCCTCCTCCGCCATTCGTCCTGCAGGCCAGCGGACAGTGGAGCTGGCGGGCGTGGATGGCCGCCCGACCATGGAGGAGCGCGGTGCGCAGCGGAGGGTGGTTTGCACATGCACAGCTGCAGTGCCGACCGCGCCAGAGTGCCATGCTGAGCCTGCATTCGTGCCGCCGCAACGTTGCCCCTGCTCGTACGCCCGCCTTCATCCCAGCGGGCAGACTCAAGTCGGCCGCTGCCTCGCCCCCACCTGCGCCACCTGTCCCCTGCCCCTCGCCCCGCAGCCAAGAAGGGCAGCAAGAATTCTTGTTCGAACCGCAGGAAGCGGAGCAAGGAGGGAGCCCGCCCGCTGGGTTAGTGTTTCGCTGTAATAACTGTTGTCTTGGTTGCCCAGGCGCTGGGGTTCCCAATTGGRGGCGCATGCCCGAGCGCTTCCGTCCAAGACTTGCTGGCCACCACCCCCACCTCTTTCTTGCCGGCTCGTCCATCGCAGGTGTGCGCAAGTGGTCTGCTGCACAGAAGGCTGCAGCTGCGGCAAAGCGTGCAGGGCAGTCCAAGCCCTGCGGGCAGTGCAAGCACTGCCTCAACCCACACTGGAAGAAGGTGTGCCTCACCCCGCTGCAGTAGATTGACAAAAACCTGGCCTGACAGTATTGTTACTTTGACCTCTCTTAGCTGCAGCTGCCCCATTTCGGCATGTGCTCCCCAACTGACATTTTCCATACATATCATTCCCGTTCGCTCTCATGTCCATCCAGCACTGCCACCTCAGCACTGTTCCCTCTCTCCACCCCAGCACTGTTCCTAACCTAGCACCCCTGACCGCCGAGCAAAAGACTATCATCTGTATTGAGGGCACCCACACATCTGACAGCGGCGCTTACGAGGCTTTAACCAGACTGGGGCGGCCGGTGGGCAAGCTGCACCAACATGCGTTGAACCAACCAGTGGACTGCGGCTGGACTGTGCACTATTACCCAGTGGTTATCACCCACTCAGGCCTTGTCTTAAACACAGCAGCAGCTTCTCTGGCGGCCTGCGGCGTTACGCCGCAGGCGGCGGGGAGCGCAGTGCGCAAAGTGGCGCTGAACGCCCTGCAGTACGATATTAAATTCAGAAAGGCCCGAGCGCACATCCAGCGAGAGAACTCAGCAGCTGGGCCTCACGATCCGGGTTAAATGACAGCTGTGGGGAGGGGCGCATGGGTGCCGGGGCATGCACAAGTTGCATGCCGCCCAGCCCATGCGCCTCCTCCCCCTGAGTCACCCACGCGCGTCATCTTCTTCTTCTTCTTCTTCCCTCTCTCCCTGTCCCCAGCCATGCTAGTGGGGCTCAAGCAAGTGGGGCCTCCTTGTGCTGGTGGTTTGTGCGGCGCCCGGCCTCGGAGCGGGCGCCTCAGTGCCTTGCGAGCCCCAGGAGAGTTCGCGGCCCAGCCAGCCGTCCGCGGCGCTGCGCAACCGCCGCCTGCTGCAGGTGCGGCCGCTGCCGCCGCCGCCGCCGCCGCTGCCGCGCCTGCCACCGCACCTGCACGTGCCAACGCAACAGCGCCTCCTGGCTGCTCACCCTTAACCAATCCACCGCCCTCCCACAAGTTCCCACAGACGGCCCCGCCTACAGCCGCGGAGCCAACGCCCTCGTTCAGGGATGCATATGACAACCGCAACGGCACGGCGGCTAGCCTTGACGAGGTGCTGGCATGGTTCGACCAAGCGGACGTCAGCGGCAACAACCTGGTGTCTTTCATGGTGCGGCCGCCATGCCACTGTCGCGAGTGGTATGACTGCTGGAACAGCCGGCAGCAAGAGTCGAGAGTGCAAAGGTCAACCCTGCGACCGCCCGCCCATCTCCCTGCTCCGTCTCACCACCGCAGGAGCATGAACACTGGTTGAACACTCAGAACTTCTTTTGCATCGACCTAGACGTGTGCAACCGCACCTTCGAGGGTTTCGACTTGGATCATGACGCGCACCTGAATGTCACGGAGTTTGGGCAGGTGGGTGCTGAGCTGGCGATGCGCGGGCATGTCAAGGATGGCAGATGTAGCCTGCAGCCTGCACTACCCACTTGCAAGCTGCTGTCCATACAGCGGCATGAATTTTTCAAGTGACGTGACGCAGCAGAACTGTCGGCGTGCAATCTGCGCTGTGTGCTCGCGTCACCCCTGCCTGACCCGCCTAATGTGCTCGCCTCCCGCTCTGCCCTGGCTGCCGCAGTGGGCAGATGACTACATGGCGTACCCGCTAGAGCACATGAGCAAAACCCAGAAGATCATCCTGATCATCAGCTGCGTTGCGTGGGGCATCCTTATCCCGCTCGGCTGCTGGCAGCGCTTCAAGGAGGGCTGCCCAGGGCCGCACGAGAGAAACGCCCCCCCCTCGCCATACCGCCCCACCGCTGTGCACCTCACCGCGCCCGCCGGAACCGGCACCACTGCTGCTGCCACAGCGACTGCGCCGGTGCACGCAGCAGTCGTCTGCCTGCCCGGCGCCGGCAGCTCAGACCTGGAGAAGGGCAGCTCGACCCAGACTGCTGAGGCGGGGGCAGTTGAGCTGGCGGCAGTGTGAGCGGCGTGAGCGGCAGCCGGGAATGGCAGAGCCTGCCAAAGCGCCGCTGCCTGAATGCGCTTCCGCTGTGATACTAGCTGACACGTTTGCGTACCAGTGCTCTGTAAAAGAGCGTCCACTGTGAACAGCAGCATCCCACACTCCTGGTTTGCATTGCTCCATTGGTCAGCAGAAGGCATTACAGCAGCGCAAAACAGGCCAAAAGCGCTGCGATCGAAAGAGGTCGGGACAGAAAAATACAGATCCCGCTTCCCTGGCGCCCGCGGCCGGGCGGTGCACCATCGGGGGCCTTGAATCGTGTGGCAGAGCAGTGCTGAACAAACTGGAAAGAACATCAGCGGGAAAAAAATGCAACGAGTCGCCTCGCCTGATTGCAATATGAGTAGCTTGCGCACCATGTGAGCTGTCCAGCGCACATCGCAGCGCCTGGCCGCGGGCCGTCGCAGCTTGCGGTCATCACAACAGCAGCACCCGGAAGGGCACTCACTGATGGAGCCGGGGTGGGGCTCAGAGCAGCACCCGGAACGGCGCCTCGTCGAGAGAGGCGGCGTACATCTCCTGGAGTCAAAAGGAAGAAGAAGGGAGTGCATTAAGCAAGCAGGGGTGATGTGCATGCACCCCACAGCTTCCGGGGCTGGCCGCAGACAACTGACCAGTGTGCGACAAGTTGCAGCGGCCAAGACAGCCCAGGCAGAGGGAACAGAAATGCCACTTGCCTCCAGGGTTTCAGGGTAGGTCTCCGCGGCGCGCCCAGCACCCAGCAGCGCCAGCTCAGCCAGCTGCCCGATTGCGCGCTGCAGCTCCTCATCCTGCTCCTCTGCCCCCTCGCCTGCAGTTGAGGTTGGCAGACGGCAGATGATGCACATCGGCAATGTTGGGGGTGGAAGCGTGGGCAGCTCCTCGTCCTGCTCCTCTGCCCCCTCGCCTGCGCCTGCAGGGGGAGCTCACGCGCCAATTGAGTTTTCCAGAAGCAGCCTCAGCGTAAGGGCGGCAGTACAGCTCCGTTCAGCTTAGCACCCACCTGACGCGCCATCGGCAGGCAGCTCGGGCAGCGCTCCAGCGGCAGCACCCACGTCGATGTGGAACCGCTGGTGAATTGCGTCTGCACCCGCGCCGCGGTAGGCTCCCTGAGAGAAGCAGTAGCTGCAGTGGCGACAAAGCAGGCAGGTTTTGATCAAGCAGCCCCTGTGAGTGGCGACTGAGCACTCAGTGCGTGTGCGCCAGACGCATGTAGCGACCACGCCTGCAAGGCACTGGATCCTCCTTGGCAGCACCGTGCAGCGCAGCGCAGCAAAGCATGCTCACCGCAGCAGCTCACGCCAGCTGGCGTCCTCCAGCAGCACCGCCGGCTGGCCCACCACAACTAGCAGCGCTGCGCAGGAAGGGGGGCGCAAAAGAGAGCTGCATCCGGCGATGCAGCTGCAGCGCAAACACACTCGGGTTGCATGCACTTAGGGGGTAGGGCAGGGAGCGCTTGCATCTGCCATTGCAGCATGCTGCAGGTGCATGTGTTGGGCTGCACATGCTACGCTGCGCAGGGCTGCATGACGTGCAATGCGTTTTTTGTTTACTGCACTGCAGGGTTCATCACTATTCACTCACCCTTGGCGCGGGTGACAGCCACGTTGAAGCGCTTGGGGTTGCGCCTGCAGGCAGACAGGTGGGGCGGCCCGAACAAACTGACCTGGGGTTTCTGGAAAAAACACGCATTGCAGCGACCTCAGACGGGCAGTCGAACGCAGAGCTAAAAGGTGACTCTTATACTAGCCAAGCTCACCAGAAGCCTAGGTGCACATCCCCTCCCACCGGCCCGCCATCGACACTAGCTGGGCGGGCAGGCGGCAGCGACTCTGGGCGGCTGAGCACTGTGCTGATGAAGATGATGCGCTCCTCCTGCAAGTCAATCAAAAAACAGTTTGCTGTTTGGAAGGATCGTATCAGGTAATCGCAAGTGCTGCTGAGAGTCATGGGCGGCTGAGCACGGTTGGGAGAAGACAGTCCGCTCCTCTTGCAAGTTTCGAGAGGTCAGTTGCAAACCATCTCACCTGCCCCTGGTAGTCGTCCACTGTGCCCACCCGGATGGCGCCCAGCCCCCGCTGGCGCAGCAGCAGCCGGATCTTCTGCACCTGCAAGCGGAGCGTGGCAGACACATCTGGCCAATCTGGCTGTTAACATGGCTGAAAAGCTTGCGAGGATGCAAACAGCTGGTGCAGCAGCAGCCGGATCTTCTGCACCTGTGGCATGGAGTGCAGTACCCGGTTGGGTCAAAAAACGCACAAGGTCTACCCAAGCCTGCTTTGGTGCTGCAGCAGCAGGGTCTTCTATGCGGCTCCACAAAAGCAGGTTGCACGCCAGCCCCACTATTCATTGTTCACCTGGTAACTGCTGGTGTGACGGCAGCTAAATGCTTCCCTTTGGATACCACAGGGACTAATAGTGAAACTGAGGGCTAGCAGAAGGATTACCTGCTTGCGGTAGGTGGCCATCACTCCAATGTCATCAGCTCGCACCCCCGCTTCCGCACCCAACAGCCCAACCACCAGCTCGACGACTGTGCTGGCCTGCGGTTGGGGTGGAGGGGGGAAACTCAGGAATGCCAGCGCACCGTGCCTTCATGGAACGCCGTCTGCACGGCACGGCCATGGAGGCATGCAAAGTGGCACCAGCCTTATGTGCCCCATCTGCACACAGCATGTCCAATGCAGTGCTTACTGGCATGAATTGCCGTGCACGAAGGCCAGGTGCTTCATTGACCAGAAACAGCAGCTCACCTCAAGTGCGTTGAAGTAGCTGGGTGCGTCGCCCTCCCGCTGCTGCTGCCCCCTCACTCCATAAAACAGCAGGCTGGCCAAGCGCGGGCCGTCAAACCCGCCGCCGCTGCCCTCCTGGTCACCGCTGCTGCTGCCCTGAACTCCGTCTGCCCACTCGGGCGGCTGCTCTGAGCTGGTGGCCTCACTCTCAGCAGAGATTGGTGCATCTGCACCCTCTGCCGCGCTGCCGTCCTCCCTGTTGCTGCCCTCGCTGCTGCTGCCGGGGCTGCCGGGGCGGCCATCTGTCTCCTCCTCTACCTCCTCAGCTTGCAGCTCACGCCACCGCGGCGGCAGCACTGCGGTGAGAAAAGGATGCAGGCAATCATTCTGAGAGGGGGGTGTGCAGGCGTTTGCTGTGCAGAGCATGCGGCTGCGCCATCTGCAGCCCTCTATACCTCAGCATGTCGGGCAACCTGTTCGGCTGTTGCGCTGCGAATATTGCGATCCCTACAACCTATAACTCGGCAAAGAGCACACACCTGACCGGGGGTCTGCCGCAGCCACCAGGCTGCCCTGCAGTCGGCATCAATAAGGCAGGAGACCTTATATAGCTGATGTTGCTAAACATGCCAAGTGCAGCTCTCTGCGGTAAACCAGAGCCGCCCATGCTGGCGTATGCAGCTGTGAGACAGACCAGCCACATATAGGACCAGGCATTGCCTTCATTAAGCAGAAGAGCCGTTTGTGTAGGGACGTACCTGGTAGAACAGCTTGGACGGCAGGTCCAGCAGCCTCCGGTGCGAGCGGTAGTTGCGCACCAGCATGGAGGTGGCAGGCACACGGCCCTGCAGTTGGGTGGATTGAATATCTTTCTGCAGGGGAGCAATCGGTGCGCACCAGCATGCGTGCGGCCAGGCCATGCAGCATTGTAGGCATCCAATCCTATTGTTCAGCCGCATTAGATTGGCATCACATTTCTTATTGCAATGCAGCATGCACTCACCGCCTTCAACACTTCATGCGCCACAGCGGTGTGCATAGCAATGCATGTCTCCAGCAGGCTGGTCGCCAGGCCGTGGGCGGCTGCCACCTGCACAGCACAGTGCAAGGAAAGGCAGGGAGGGAGTTGATGCAGGCTGATGGTGCATGCCTGCGCAGTCCTGGGCCGGCGTGCCCGCAGTTTTACTCCTCCTCCCCAGAGCCCTTCAACACGTGCCGTCAGTCCTCTCAAACAGGCCGGCAAACCCTCTCAACACGTGCCACCAATCCTCTGAACACGTACCGGTGAGCGCACAATGGGCCCCAGCTGGCGAGGGTCGCCGCACAGCACGGCACCCCAGCCCGGGTCTGACATGGCAGCTTGGGGCCGCACAGCGGGCACAGCGGGCGCTAGCAGGGCCAGCGGGATCAGCGCCTCTGGTGGCAGCGCCTGCAGAGGCAAACGCAGTTGTGGTGTTGGGGTGGGTAGTTCTTGTTGGAGGGAGCGGAGTCTCTCGAAGCGCAACACAGTGTGGCACCAAAATTGTGCTGCATGTCTGCAGCAGTACAGCAAAGCAGCCCCAGCAGGCAGCACCCCTGTCTCTGCAGCTTGCCTGCCCCGCTTCATCAATCAGCACATGGGTGAAGCGGCAGGGATCCGACTCAAACGGGCCCTCCTGCAGCAAGCCTGCACAGCCGCTGGGAGACACTTGGAGTCGCATTGAGAGGGGATGCTCGTGCCAGTGCGCCTGAAAGCCAGCATGTCTCTGTGGGTGCATGTATGTCGCACTGCCGCCACTTCCTGCCCACTTGACAGTCCATGCATTCCCTCGCGTTTCCACAAACGCATCCAGCAGCCCCACCTGCTGCGCCGCACGTGGCCACCACTACCCTCCGGCTGTGGCACAGCTCGGGGTGCACGGCAAACATGCGTGTGCCTTCGGCGTAGGTGCTGAAGGAAAGCACGTCCTCCTTGACCTGCAGAAAGGGAATTGACCCTCACACATTGTCCGCCAAGCATGGGTGTGGAAATGGTTTGAAACCTGGTATGGGCAGCACGTCCTCCTTGACCTGCGGGAAGCAAGGCAGTGCTCATTATGAATGGATATGAACGTATGGGTGTATAGGGCGGGCGGCGGGTATGTTGAGCCCACAAGCCACAAGGACCAAGACTGTCGCCATGCGAAGCATTTCAAAAGTGCGCACCGTGAAGGGCGGGCGGCGGGGGTCATTCAGGCGCAGCATGGTTTTGGTTTTGCATGGAACAAAGCAAACACACAGAGAGCAATGCACCCACCGTGAAGGGCGGGCGGCGGGGGTCATTCAAGCGCAGCATGTCGGCGCTGCCCAGCCCCGCGGCCGCCAGGGCGCTGCACAGCAGGTCAGCACTGTAGTTCTGCACAGGGAGNCAGCAGGAGAATCGGGCCTGTGGTTAGCGGCATGATCATCAAGGCAAAGAACGGCAGCAACCGCTGCAGGCATGCAACGGTGCAGTGCAGCAACACTATGCGGGTCTGCAGACGGAGCATTGATACCACCACAAAAATCTCGCTTGATCAAGGAAGGCAGCATGGACCCATCGCGCACCAGCGGGGCGCAGAGCAGCAGGCGGGCGTGTGGGTAGGCCTGCAGCAGCTGCAGGGCGCACTCCACCAGGGTCACCGTCTTGCCCGTGCCTGCAGAGGCAAAGGGGTTTTAGACCACAGACAGTGGAGCGTGTTGCATGAAACCAGGGACACCGTCTTCGTGCCTGCAGATGCATCATAGTGCTTCACTTGAGATGTTTTGGAGCTTGAATGCAGTCTGCCGGCATCGCTGCCAAATTTCAGGCCTCAGCTGCATGCCACCACTTACAACATCCCCAGCCCAGACCGCGGTTTCCCTGCCGCCAAACAAGCCCCGCACTTGCCTGGCGGGCCAAACAGGGCATAGGGGTACGCTCGCCCCGCTCCACAGACTACCGCTGCCACCGCAGTGCGCTGCTCGCCATTCAGCCGTTGCCGGCCGCGCTCTTGCATGCCCGCAGCTGCGGCTGCCACATCATCGGCCTCCGGCTGCAGCCGCCTGAACCGACGCAGGACTGCCTCGCTGATGCTGCTGCTGGCACCATCTGCCATACTACATGTGCCTGCCGTGCCATCTGCTGCGCTTGCCATGCCATTTGCTGCACCTGCCTTGCCATCTGCTGCACCGCCTTTCCTGCCATCAGCCGCAGACACCTCAGCAGCTTCCCACTCCTCAGGCGGCAGCCAGCAGGACTCGGTCTTCAGCTGCTGCTGAGCCACAGCCTCGATTGCCTGCTGCATGCGGCGAGTGGCGCCACGGTCGAAGCTGAAGCGCACATGCACCAAGCCATCAAAATGTGTGGACTCTGGAAGGGCAGCGGTGGCAGCAGCCAGGCTGGGCACCTGCGGAGGACCATAGCAGGCCTTGCTTGATGTCACGCCTGGCAGACCAACGCACGCAGTAAGTGACGCACCGCAGCAGCGGGCATGCGGCACGGGACGCAAGCTCAAAGGCTCCCACCGTCGAAGCAGCAGCAGCAGCAGCAGCTACGTACCAGCGGTGCAACGTCGGGCTCCTTCCAAAACTCGGCTGGCAGGAGCAGGAAGGCAGTGCTGCCATCCGTGGCCGCCACCAGAGCCGCTATCTCTCGCTCCGGCTGGTGCGCGGTACGGATGAACACTGCAGCAGAAGGGAGGGGAGGAGAGGAAAACTGAAGCAAGGTGCTGCATGCTGGGCAAGCTGGGCTGAGCCCACCCACAAACCTTGGTGCCACGATCCCGCCCTTACCAGTGTCACCCAGCAGGAGGGCGGGCCGCCCTTCCGGCATGCCGGGCACATCAAGAACCGCCAGCGCATAAGTGATCGTGCCTGCATTGGGGGCATAGGAAGTGGGGTCAGCAATGGAGCCTACTGCGCTTGAAGCGGCGGGCAATGCGGCTACCCTGAGTGCTTACTAGCGAAAGCTTGCATGATTAAAGCACGCATCAGCTTTGCCTGCAGAACGCTTGCCTGCCGGTCCAATGCCGCCCGGCTGCAGCAGCGCCACCGCGGGCCCGCGATAGGTGATGCTGCTCGGCTGCTGTCGCTCGCCGCCGGCAGACGAAGGTGCCAGGGATAGCAGGCGGCAGCGGGTGGCGGTGCGGCTGTCTAACACGGCGAGGCGGAGCCGCACGTTGAACTGGTCAAACCTGCGCAGTGTGGCAGCGCAGCAGCTAAGCAATAAAGGCACATTGAAGGAGTGCAAGCAAAGCAGTTTGAAACAGCGCAGGACACACCTTGGGTCTGCGAGGCAAAGCGAAGCAGGCTGCGGGCGAACCAAAGGATCATACCCACTGCGCCACATCCAGCCAACACCAGCAGCTGCCTCAGGCGCTGCAGCCAAATTGCACAAAAAGCCAGCACCGGACCCACCGTGTCACATCCTGCTCCAATGCCGCTTCCTCCAACACCAGCAGCCGCCTCAGTCGCTGCAGCCGCGATGCAGCCGGCGAGTCGGGCACTCCATGCAACGTGTAGGCACCCGCCAGCGCCCTGCCCTGCTGCGAGTGCGCATGCGACAGCAGCAGCTTCCCGGCGGCTTCTGGGCTGTGCTCCCCAGTAAGCAGCAGGCGGTGGGCTGAGCGGCTGGCTGAATGCAGCCAGTGGCTGGGTGCTGCAGAGAAGAGCTGGCGCAGGCGCTCTGCGGTGGGTATCATTTGCAGCATACAAGCGAAAATTGAGTTGTGCAGGCCTAACAAGCCGGAGGTAGGCAGCAGGAGCCCTGCTGCCTAGATTTCAGGGCAATCCACTGTGTGCGCAGGGGCAGCGGCACGAGCAGTGGATGCCCAGAGATGGGTGGTGCTGTCTGCATAACCACTGCGCTGCCAACCACACCGCTTGCAACGCCAGTGCACTGTTGCAGCAAGCGCCAGCGCCCACCTGAGATGAATGGCTTGGCGTCCGCACTCATCAAGAATGCCAGCTCAGACGGTCGGTCCACAAGTGCCACTGTCACTCGCCGCGCCACAACAAACAGTCGAAAGGCGGCCGCAGCTACCTTTGGGGCGGCTTGCGCCGCCACCGCTGCCGCCGTCGCTGCTGCTGAGTCCCCTGCGGCTGCCGCTGTGACACTGCCTGCCGCTGCCAGCTCCCCAGCCCCATCTGCTGCAGCCCACTCTACAGGGCAGTCAGCCATGGCCACCCCTGCCAGGCTGTCCAGCGCTGCTGCTGTGCGGGTGTGCGGCGCGACCGCAAACACCAGCAGTAGCAGCTGCTGCAGAATGCCCTTCTCCTGCCGCCGGGCGGCACAGTCGGCTGAGGAGAGGGCCAGAGAGATGGTGTGCTGCTGAGAGGGCGCCAGCCGCACCGCCTGGTGGCCTGCGGTGTGGTGAAGCGGAAGCAGGACCTTGCTAAGTGGTTTACCGTGCTTAGCGTGCAAGGGGGGTCACAGGGCAGAGCCAGCACGCCAGCTTGGGTCGCATCAAGAGGTTGTGTTCATCCGGTGGGTTCCTGCCAAGCAAGCCACTCTCAGCTCCCAAAGACACCACCTACCGTCCAGCCAGAACAGCCGCGCATCGTCCACGGCAGCCAAGGTGTGAGGGAAGGCAGGTGCCGCCACTCCACCCAACAACCACAGCTCGTCTCTGGTGCTGCAGTTCTCGATCACAAGCTGTCGGAAATGCAACACGGGTCCACCTGGCGCTGCAGCGCTGGCTCCCAGTGGCGTGCTACCGCTCTGCGCCTGGCTGCCTCCTGCCGTGCTGCCCACTGGCTGCTGCTGGGGGCTCGAGGCAAGGTGCAGCAAGTCCAGCAGGCTTCCCGCCGCTGCTGCTGCCCCCAAGCCGCTGCTGCTGCTGTTCCGGCCACCGCCATCTGCCTCCCTTGGCAGCCCTCCAGCCGCCGCTGCTGCAGCTTGTACTAACTGCTCTGCTGTGAGGCAGGAGACTGGAACCGTGCCAAAGTCAATGTCGCCGCCAACCACCAACGTTTGCCACGGCTTCTGACCGTCGTTCACGGGTGGAAGCTCGCTGCCGCTGTGCGGCCTGCCCAGCGCCAGCGCGGTCAGCAGCTCAGCCACCGCCTGCCGCAGCAGGCGCTGCAGCAGGCGGCCGCCGCTGCCGCCACTGAACAGCGGCCGCATGGCCGGCGGCACGTCGACCACAGNCGACCACAGCGCCGCGCAGCGGCGGCGGCGGCGCCGGCGGCAGCGTGCGCTTGCTGCCACTCCCCGGCGCAGCTGGCAGGTGAGGCTCGGCGCGGCTCGGCTCACAGGCTAGGTGTGCCAGGTCAGCTTCTAGCTCAGAAGGGTCTGAGGGGAGCAGCGCACACAGGGGGTCGGGCTTCTTTGGGCCCTTGCGCGCCACAAGCGGCCGCGCCTGCACAATACATGGGATAGGCGGGTGGCAGGCCTCTCGCCATCAGTTTTGCATTGCAGCAGGTGCAGCCGGCCAATGTCAGAGCATGCCATGTTTTACTGCGGATTGTGATGCCCAAGTGAAGGCAGTAACAACTCCTTGCTAGCACACTGCCACTGAGTCAAGCCTGCCTGCTGCTCTATGCACCCACCCCCTAGCGCCTGCCCAGCCTCCTTACTCTAACTCACCACCAAAGCAAACATCTCCCTTGCGCTGGCCCCTGCCAGGTACTGCTGCCGCAGAGTCTCCAGGGTGGGTGCTGCCACTGCAGCCACCTGGTGGGCAGGTAAGTAAGCGATGCTGTTGCAGGCGGCCGTCGCCCTGTCCACAGTCAGCTGCAGCGGCTCGTTGGCTGGCTGCTTGCCGCCGCTTAGCAGCTCTGAGAGGAGCACCAGATTGGAAAGAAAATGAAGGTCAGTGCGGCTTACAAGAGGGCCTTGCTTATGGCAACCGCACACACTTCTTTTGGCTACAAGCCGCCATCCTGCCAGGCATACAGTAACCGACAGCCGCCTTGGTAGGCCTGTAACAGCAGAGGGAGCTTGCATGCAGCACCGAGGGTGCAGGCGCTCTCACCGGCATCTGAAACCTTGGCATAATGCGCCACCAAGCGGTGCATCAGGTAGCCCAACACCCACACTGCATGGTGGACGGCATGTAAAATGGACTGAGCGGTGAGGGCTGAGCACGGGTGCGGCCCCTGAGCTGCGGCTATGCAGCCACCAGCAACAGCCGCCTCATGCACATGCACCCATGCTGGGTGAGGGGTTGAGGAGGCACACACTCACGAGGCAGCTTAGGAAACAGGTCGCGCAGCCGCTGCTCCGCCTGCTGCGACGCCTGGGCCACATGAGCGTTGCCGAGCACCGGTGGCCGGTCGGGTCGCGGCTGTGCCGCTGCCTGCCTGCTGCTGCTGCTGCCGGCAGGGTGGACCGGCAGCGGCATGGGCAGCGGCAGCGGCGGCTGCGGCGAGMCGGGCCTGTAGAGTTGCTGTGGCGGTGATGGCTGCGCACTGGGCTGGACAGGCGATGCCGTCTCAGTGGCGGGCTCTGCTCCKCCCGTCCCAAACGGATCGGCAGGCAGCAGGTCGGCTGCAGGCGAGCCGCTGCCGGCTTCTGGCCGCGGCGGGGACAGCGGGGGCCCTGCGGGAGGGGCGGTGGGCACAAGTGGCGGAAGGCACTTTGTGTCTCAGCAGAGATAATGTGGTGCAGTGTCATGCTGCATTTGCACTGGCAGCATGCAAGTCCACATGCCACGCCTGCTGGCTTGCCTGCGGCGGAGGGCGGCGGCGGGCCAAGGTACACAGGGAAGGGCATTGGCCAGCCGGGCGGGCCCCCAGGCACTGGAGCGCCGAAGAAGGGCGGTCTCCAGAAGGGGTCTGGGTGGTGGAAGTCGTGTGGCGGCTGTGGAAAGCCTGGCGGCAGCGGGGGCAGGAAGCCACCTGGTGGCGGCAGCATCGCCCATGGCGGCGGCGGCGGCGGCAGCAGGGGCGGTCGCTCCTCAGGCGGCGGCGACCGCATGTTGCGGGCCGGTGCTGTAGTTTTGAGAGGCAACTAGATCAGCAGTGGGGGTCTCCCTAAGCAAGTTCAGGCCGGGTGCGGTGGGAGGGAGTGCCGCAGGCGGCTGGAGGCGGCCTCTAGGTGCTGACAGTGTGTTGCTGAGCTCGATGGATGGCTTTGGGTTGCGTGGGTAGGCCCCGGGNTGCATTAGGGCTTTGCTACATGAAGCCACCACCCTGCCTGCTGCAGGCCTTTCTGCGTCCTCAATCTACTGCAGCCAGTATCAGATACATCTCGGTGACGCTGCCTGCACTGCCTGCACCCGCCCCTTCCTCCAGCCGCCGCGATGGGCTGCGCCCAGTCCGTGCACGACGTCGAGGTGCGCACGGGGCGTGCGTATGAGTCGCTCAGAACGGCGCGCCGCCGCTCCAAGGTGCACCAACCNACCCGCCGCTGCCGCCGCTCCCCCGCAGGCCGCCGCCGCCGCCCGCGATCCGTCAGCAAGCAGCAGCCGGAAAACCTCGCAGCCGCTCAAGAAGGCGCCCGCGCCAGCATTCGGAGACGAGTTCTACGAGAAGGCACTGGCGGCGGTGTATGCCAACAAGGCGCTGCCGCCGGGCGGGCCGCCATCCGCTGAGCTAGAGGGGCGGCGAATCCAGGTTGGCAGGCTGAATAGGGAGTGTGGGTGCTGGCCACCATTGGCCGCCGTTAGCAATACTACCTAGGGTTTGTGCTAGTTGTGAAGTTATCTTCTGCGGGTGGTGCACACTCCGGCTGACCCTCCCATGCGCCCCGTCGCTCACCCTTTCCCTTCCAACGTCAGGCGCTGCACGCTCTGCACGCTCTCGAGCCCTCGGAGCTGGACGCCCGGCTGAACACCATTGTGGAGCTGATGCAGTCCACGTTCCAGGTGGACTATGCAGCACTGAGCCTCATCGACGTGGACTACCAGGTGACTGCATGGGGTGCAGGTGTCGGCATTGTGGAGGGCAGGGACACACACGACGCAGCAGCGGCAGCGTGCCCTGGGGCACGCAAAAAAAAAAAAAAGGGCCTGCATTGCCTTGCGCCATCAAAAGTATGGAATGCAATAGTCACATTGTGCTCTGCCACTGGATTCTCTGAGCAGATCTTCAAGGTGAAGGCTGGCTGGCCGATCGACGCCACCGACCGTCAAACTGCCTTTGGTGAGCGGCTCGCAGCGCCTGCGGCAGAGCATCAGCAGGCCAGCCAGTGACAGCTCAGCGGCATGTGCCGCCACGCTGAAGTTCAGGTTGAAATGGAGGGCTCTCGCCTGCACTTGGCTAAGGTTGCTTCCACTTTTCCTGTCTGCCTGGACCATGCAGGCTCATGGGCGCTGGCATCCGAGCACGCCAAGATGCTGGTGGGTGCATGCAACTCGCATGCGCATCGGCCGCGCTGGCGATGCCACACACCTGCAGCGGGCCAGCACCCAGCAAGTATTGCTGCCCACATTGGAAAGGGTGTCCGTACTAGGAGCTTCGTGCGCCATTTTGGCACTGCGCCTTCATCTGCTTACCCATGCAGGTGGTGGAGGACACGCTGGCGGATGCACGCTTCAGAGGCAACCCCCTGGTCACCAGCCCCCGCACCGCGCTGCGCTTCTACGCCGGCGCGCCGTTGATGAGCTCCGACGGATCTGGTGCCTACGGTGAGGGAGAACTGCTGCTCGAGCGATCGTTCTGCTGTGGCTGCTGGCTGCCAGACCTGATCTGTAATGTGAACACACTGCCAGTGCTCTGCTCTGTCCTGCCCTTCCTTGCCCCTGATCTGCAGGCATGCTGCTGATTGGCGACCGCGCGCCGCGCCATTTTGCCGCCGAGCAGCTGGCCATCCTGTCCAATTTCGCTGAGCTGTTAGCCACTAGGGGTTGGATGGCTGACAAATTTGGGTGGTTTGTTGGAAGAGCTTGAGGTTGCATGCACGAGTCAACAGCACCTGCTGTGCCATGCGTCTTGCGATACATGCATTCACGGTACTGCCGGCACCTTCCAGCATTCCATGCCATACTCCAATTCTGCTGTGGGCACGCGCCGCCCGTAGGTGTGCCCGCAAGCTGGAGTGCGCGGCTCCCGGCCGCCTCACCGAGCTGCGAGCCAGGGCGGCGGCTGCACGGACGGGCGCGGCCCCCAAGCTGGACAGAGAGTGAGCGACTGTGCTTGCCATGCATGTGCAGCTGAGGTGGCCCGTATGCTGGGTGCCTGCTTGCACATGTGCTGCGTTGCTGCGCACTGCAAGCCATGTCAATCCCTCAGCTCAACTGGCTACCCCCCCTGCAGACTGTCTGCCTTCAACGATGCCGTGCTCATGGTGGACTGCGAGACGGATGCCTGGCTGCTGCGCTGGGGCAACACGCAGTTCGAGGAGCTGGCGGGTGGGTGCATGGCGGCAGCAGTGGTGGCGTGGGGGCGGTTAGCAGCAACGCCGAGCTGCTGTAGCGGCAACCTCTTCCTCATCCGCCCAGTGGGCTGGTTGGATTGCGTCCACTCTAGCTGTTTTGCCGCCAAAGTACAGGCGTAGCGGTGGCGGGCTCGATGGGCAAGGACATCTGGACGCTGTTCCGCATGGCGGTGAGTGAGGGGCAGGGCTGAAAGAAAGAAAGAAAGTGATACGCCCTTGGACGTCGGTTGAAGGCGCCGAGAGCTGAGCGTTCTCAGCGCCTATGGGGGGCAGGGCTGCCTGTGTTGAATGGCGGTATAGCTTGCGGCCAAAAGTCAACGGGCAAGGCACAGCGGGGCCTGGCAGGCCAGCCACATTTAATCTACCGCCTGGTCGGCGCTGGCTGCCTGCACTCGTCAACCCAACCTGCAAGGGTGCCCTGCCCCTCAACCCCAACTTGCGGCAGGGTGCCGACCCAGAGGAGGCGCTGATCGAGGCCAACGCCGCCATCTTCTGCCAGAAGCCCTTCTCCCTGGCTGTCACGCGGCCAGGAGACCCGGAGCGCCTGCGGCTGCAGCTCAGGTGGGACACGATAAGCGCAGTCAGAATGGACACAACACCACAGCAGCACTGCGCAGTGCTGCTGCCTGCCCACAGAATGCACCGCCCTGAACCTCAGTCACTAGGACGGTCCCGCTTCGAACCGTGCCCCTCGCCCGCAGGCCCGCCTCGCTGGGCCTGCGCAACTCGGGCATTCCGCAGGTCGGCATCCCCGCCCACGTGGCCTCGCTCGCTTCCGAGGGAGGCATGTGCGAGCAGCTGGCGGCCGACAGCCAGCACATCTGGTTTGCCACACTTTCCAAGGAGGCTCCGCCGGCGGCAGTGGCGGCTGCCCCACCCGCTGGCACGCCGGTACCGCGAGATGAGCTGCCTGAGCTGGCACCCACCTCGCCTCGCGCTGCCAGCCCTGGGGCGCTGAAGAGCTGCCTCTCGTTCAGCAGGGGTTGCGGCTCGCCACGCCTGGGTGAGTGCGACTTGCTTGCTGGGTGGCCACTGGGTTGCAGCTGCAGGCTTCGCCTGTCGAGTTGCATGTGGCGGACGCCGGGCAGATTCGCCCTGCCGCCGCTGACCTCCCACCTCAACCAGATTTGCTTGGCCCTCTCATTGCCTTGCCCTCGTGCAGTGCGCTCGCTGTCATTCACCGTCGACGACAAGCTGTCATGGCAGCAGGTTTTTAAGGACGCCAAGCTGGTGAGTACTCAGCAGTGAGCGTGCCAGCATTGGGGTGCATGCGATGAGACCGTACTGTTGAAAGGGCAAGTAGGCAGTGATCCATACTTCCTCATCCCTCTGCTACAGGGACCGCTGCTAGGGTCAGGCAGCTATGGCAGAGTGTATCGCGGGCAGTGGCGCGGTACAGAGGTGAGGCCACCGCTGCCACCGTCGGCGCCGCCGCCGCTGCTGCTGCCGCTGTCATACTAGCCAGAAGCAGTTTGCTTGCCGGCTCATTCCACACCTGGGCGCGCTGCATGTCAGTGGCCGGCTGGCAGTCATGCGGCAGCGCTGCGATGCCTTCACAGAACTCTCTGCACCGCTGCTCGCAGGTCGCGATCAAGGTGATGGACTACTATGCCCCGGCAGACGGCTCCGCCTTTCAGCTCACAGCTGAGAAGCACTCCGCCCTGCTGGAGGTGGGTCGCGGTCCACTCAGTCGCGCACAATCTGCACGAAGCAGGGTTGGTAGTTGAGTATGTGTGAGCTCTTGCGTCAGGTGGCTTGGCAGCCGGACGCAGGGGTGCCTGTCGATCTCCCGGCACCTGCACCAGGAACCTATGCATCAAGCATTCTCTGCTGCTGCTGCTACCGTTGCCCTGAACCCTTGCAGGCGCTGGTGGGCAGGAACTTTGCACACCATCCCAACCTGGTGCAGGCAAGCGCTGGGCTGGGAGCTGCCTTGCTAGCGGTCGATTCAGGTGGTGCACGTGTTAGCATGTCCCTGGCTGCCAAGCAACATGGGTGCCAAACACCCAACCAACCTGCGCATAGCTGCTAGCTGCTGCCGACGCGAGTACGGCCTGCCCTTGCTCTGCTCAGTCAAGTGCTCCCTTTTTTGTCATCGAGCAGACGTACACACTGGGCCTGCGCCCGCTGGACCCAACAGACCCGGACGCCCCGCCTGGCACCTGCGTGCGCCACCAGCTGTGGATCGTTCTGCAGCTGTGCAACCGCGGGGCCCTGCGTGAGTGGACGGCAGGGAATTGCAAGTTGGTAATGCATGCCTGCATGCAGTTCAGTTCAGCACACATGCATTCAACCCGGGGCGTAAAGCAAGCCGGCAGTGACGTGTTCGTTTTGCCACCTGCAGATGATGCCATACTCAAGGGGCGCTTCCGCAACTCGCTGGCCCCAGACAGCGGCCCCAACCTGCTCTTCATCCTGTTGACTGCGCAGGAGATTGCGGGTGGGTGGGCGGCATCGGGGCAGTGCAAGCTGGGGCTGGGCCTGGGAAGGCATGCGGCATTCTGAGCAATCAGTGCCTGCAAAGAGGGCCGTGGGCGATGCACGCAGTCTCTTGCGCCCAACTGCACACACTAAGCGCACCCCCGCAGGTGGCATGACTTTGCTGCACGACAGCGGCATCATCCATGGAGACCTGTCAGGTGAACAGATGTCCAGCCTGCATTGGTTTATGCCGCTGGTGCATCGCCATAGGTATACGACACAGTACCCGGCCTATTCTCTTGCCATCTGCAGCCAACAATGTGCTGCTGAACGCGGCGGCCAACCGCCGCCGCTTCACCGCCGCCGTGAGCGACTTTGGGCTGGCGCGCATGTGTGCCGACCACAGCGGCAAGCACACAGAGACCGTGGGCACAGGTGCGTGTTTGGCTGCCTGCCTGCCGCCGGTCAGAACATTATGGCAGGGTGCATGGGGCAATGGCAAACTGCGGCAGTCGTAGCTGCTCAGATGCGGCTTTCACATGGCCTATCCCCGGCCTAAGCTCAACCGCTGGTCTCTCAATCGCAGTCACCCACCAGCCGCCCGAGCTGCTGCGGGAGGGCCTGCTCACGTCTGCCGCCGACGTCTGGGCGTTTGGCGTGCTGCTGTGGAGCGTGAGTGGCGGGGTGGGGTGCAATGCCTTCAATTTGCTATGCTGGCGGAAGAGTGCGCTTTCACCTGCTCTGCAGTGATGACGGGTCGAATGCTGGCCAAATGCCAGGCTCACCCTCCTCTGGCTGCTTCAGATGTACACCGGGGAGCAGCCCTTCAGTGGGGAGCACTCTGTGGCCATCATCGCCAAGGTGTCGAGCTCGCAGGCCTGCCCGCTGGAGCTGCCGCTCGATGCACCTGCCGACTTTAGGGTGGGTGGAGCAGCGCTGGGGTGCTTAGAAGGGGGAAGTGTGGTGCGAGACCGGAGAGCAGGGGCGTGCCTGAGGCGCAGTTGGCTGCCCTCCACTTCTCAGCACCCACATCATGCGGCAGTGCCATAACTCCCAGCAAGTGGATGCGTCCCAAAATCTCCTTGTTGGATGTGCCCTGGGCCCTGCTCCATGCAACCGCCCCGCAGGCGCTGTTCGAGCGCTGCACCAGCTACGATTTGGATGCCCGGCCAACGTTCCACGAGGTATGGCGCGGGGGATGAGGCTGCAATGCAAGGCAGGCTACAGCTGTTCATGCACAGTGCGTCCTGCCTCCCTGCACAACCCCACATGTCTGCCCTACTCCCATCCCGCCCCCGCTCGCCCCTCCACCAGATCCTGGACACTCTGGCGCCCATGCTGGAGGCCGCCGAGGCGGCAGCGCCGCCCGCGCTGTCACGCAGCCGGCTGGCGCAGCTGCAGGCCGCCTCGCCACGGGTGCAGGACTCACCAATCCCCTCCAGGGCGGGCTCGCTGCCGCTGCCACTGCCGGAGGTGGTGGTGGAGGAGGGCCGTGCGACAGCTGATGCGGGCCTGGTGGTGCCGGCCCAGCTGTCAGTAGTCTACGCCAGCAGACTTGAGTGATAATGGGCCGACCAGCCTGACATGATGAAAACACTTGGAGCCTGCGACCTGCGGGAGAACGCCGCAACTGACGTGTGGGGGCTGTGGGGATGCAGCTTAACAACTGACCAGTGACGTGGTAGCGTTTCCATTAGTGTTTCCCTGTTTCCTGGTGGGCCTGTAACTCGCGCGAGCCATGCACCTGTGAGCTGCGGGGACCTGGGATGGCGGCGCCAGCGGCAGCAGGCGGCAGCGGCAGCTGGCTGCCAGGTAGTGTCGGAGAGACGATCGGCGCGTCTGATCGGCATAGCGGCGATCTCCCATATGCATTCGGCTGCAGCGGTGGGGCCCTGCAGGCCAGCAGCGGCGGGCCGGCCGCCGTCCACCCCGCCCGGTCACTGGCGGCGGCAGCATGGCGCTGTGGAGCGACGAGGAGCACTCTTGAAATGTGGCGCGCGACCCGATTCGCCGTATGAACCGCTCGAGAGGGCGGTCCAGGTGCCTAGGGCGCGTCTCCCATTGGGCGTGGTTTTGGCCTTTCCAGATCGCACCAATGCACCAGCAACTTGCCATCACCAAGACGCGATGGAGCTTTCGTAGGTCTGGGCCGTCGCCGCTGTCGCTGCCGCCGCTGCCGCCGCCGCCGCCTGCTCAAACCAATGAGGCGCCACTCCATATCTTGCACTCTTTCAGGTCATCAACCGCGTGATTGCCGTGGGTGAGAAGGCCAAGTGGGGCAGCGGCGAGGCGGGCGGCCCAGGCAGCAGCAGCGCTGGCGGCAGCGAAGGCAACCCAGCCCAGGAGCGGTGGGTGCAGTTTGCCGCGGTTTTCAACTCCAGCCTAGCCGTCGACCAGCCGGCACCGGGTGCACTGCCATCAGCATCACAGCAACAGCAGCAGCAGGCAGTGCATTCCAGTGCAAATAGCGAGGAGCAGCAGCAAGGCAGCAGCGGCAATGGTAGCAATAGCAGCAACGGCGGCAGCGGCAGCAGTGGGAGCAGCGGCACCAGCGGCGGCAGCGGACCGAGCGGCCGGCTGCTGCGCGATTACCTGGCCCTCCCCATCGAGCAGTACTCACTGCTGGACCCAAAGTGGATTTCAAGGTGGGCCTGTTGCAAGTGGCTGGCTGGGCAGGCCTGCAGGCTGCATGTGGCACACATGGGGTGGGGCATTCAGTCTGGGTTGGCACCACTGACAGCCGTCCGGTGCGCCCCATCTGCTCTGTCCGTCTGCCCTCAATTCGCTGCTCTGCTGCGCTACATGTTGCAGGGAGGAGGGCGGCATGTTCAGGTTCAGCCTGCCGTTGCAAGACCTAGTGAATGTCGAGCTGCAGCCGGAGATTTACTTCAGGTGGGAATTAGGTTGCCGCCGCATAGGTGGGTTGTTCGGCAACACCTGCCTTGTCTGACCCAGGCTGTGTGGACCATCCTGCTCCTCAGGCGCCTGCACATTGCCGGCTCACAGTCGCTGCCAATGCCAAGGATGGCAGGGCCCCATCCCGCATGTTCTGCACAACCAAGCTGATACCATGCTAACCACATGCTCTCCAACTCATCGCCGCTGCAGCGTGCTGACTGAGCCCCAGGAGGCTCGTGTGACCCNTCTCTGGCACCCGCGCGGCCCTTGGATCCCCCGAAATCGACGCAGCCTTCCGCCTCAATGTGACGGCGGTGGTCAGCCAGCGCCAGCGCCGCCGCCTGCCCGTCATGCCAGACCACCTGCCGGGCCGGCCTGTCCAGCGGCTCAGGCGGTGGGCGGCGGCAGCCCGCGGCCGCACATGGCCTGCTCCTGAGGGGGTGGCTGGCTCAACAGCAGCGGCAGCACCGGCGACAGCAGCCGTGGAGCCGATGCAAGAGGCCAGCAGCAGTAGCAGCAGCAATGGCAGCAGCGAGCGTAGCGGTGCAGGGCCAGAGGCGGCAGCGACAGCAGCAGTAGCGACGGTAGACGAAAGCAGCGCGGTGCCCTTCCCCGGTCAGCATGTGTACATCAGCCATGATGAGAATGATTCGGATGAGTATGACGAGGCAGATAGCTTGCTGGCAGCTGCTGAGCTGGCGCCAGCTGACCTTGGCGATGCAGCGCTTGCTCCACCTAGCAGCAGCAATGGGAGCAGCGGCAGCAGCGACAACAGCCATGGCAGCAGCGGCGGCGGCAGCGGCGATGGCAGCAGCAGCAGCAGCGTCCTGCCCAGCCAGCAGGCTGCTGCAGATGCAGCGGGGATGCAGCGGGGGCAGGCAGCTGGGCAGCCTGGGCCGCGGGCGGTGCTGCACTGCCGCACGCGAGTCACCATGGCAGTGCGGGTGCCGGGGCCTCTGAGAGTGGTGCCTAATGCGCTGCTGGGCTATGCAGGTCAGCGGTTTGTTGCGGGATGCCTGATGCGCAAGACGGATCTTGCCAGAGCTTGCGACCGGTTGGGATGCTGTGCAGTAGTCACAGAATGTGCCACTCAGACTCAGCTGTTTGCACCAACTTTAACTGCCCCGCCCCTTCCCTTTCTGACCGCCCCTGCAGGCAGCCTGCTGCTGCGCACCATCCTGTCCGCCACCCTGCCCAACTTTTTGGCGCTGCTAGCAGCCGACTACCGGCGGTGGGCGGGCATCGCTGGTACCGGCGACAGCAGCGCACGCCAGCTGGACGCTCCTGTGGGAGAGCTCTTCTCTGATGCGGCAGCCGCAGTGCAGGAGGGCCGGCAGCGGCGGCAGCACCAGACTGCTGGCGGGGAGGCGGAGCAGGCAGGAGAGCTGCCGCCTGGGCAGGAGGAGCAGGCAGCGGCGCCGGGGGAGCAGGGGCAGGCGCAGGCGCAGCATCTGCCCTAGGCGCTGTGCATTGCAGCCAGTCGGCATGCGCAATCCTGATCATGGCTCCTTGTCATAGCCACTTGGTATATGATTGCATATGACAAGTGTGCCAGTGGCAAGCCTGCGACAACCGGAGGCATGCGAGGCCGGGACAACATGCACTGCTGCAGGCAGGAGCGCCGACCGGCACGGCAACTGCTGCTGGGTGACAGCTCGCACACTCGGTATGCGAATCGGCTTCGAAGTGATCGTAGCTGTCTGAGCATGTTTGGCTCCAGGTCAGCCCTGGACTTGAGTCCCATCTGCCGTTGGCGCAAGGGCACCCCGAACCGGCGCGATCTGTAAACGCCCTGAATCAAGCCCATCCAGCTGCGTTTCGCCAAACCATCGAGCGGATGGCAGTGCCTTGGGCAGCATGTGTTTGTTCTCTGCTCGCGCTGGTTGGCTCCTGGCCGCACCAAGCGGTCGCTCAAATGGAAAGGTAAGTGCCATGTAGAGGCCGAGCGCACGTGTGCTAGCCGGCCTGTCCCCGCCGCCACCGCCGGCCCGACGCCGCCCTGCCATGCTTCGCTGCTGCAGCCCACTGAAGGGACAGGGAATGCCTAGCTTGAACACCACGCAAGTTTTCCTTTCGGTCCGCCTGGAGCGCCTGCTGGATGGTAAGAAAACCCTMCTCCTGCAGGCTCCAGCTGGCTGCCCAGAGGCAGCCCAGAGGCAGCCCAGAGGCAGCCCAGAGGCAGCCGCAAAATGGCTTACAACGGCAGCTGGGCACAAGGTGGCGACAGCCTGGGTTATCACTCCAATCAAACCGCAGTTGATGACTACAAATTCAAGCACGAAAACGTGGCTACATACTGGCTGTCTTGGTGGGACCCCAGTGCGGCGGCAGCCATCCGCGAGCGGACGGCGGCAACGGCTGGCTTGGCAGGAGGTGAGGCTGGTGGCTGCGGCCGCAGGTTGCTCTCTAACTGATTCACCAAGGTGGAGCAGACAGATGCCTGCGTTCAGTGGCAAGGCCTTCGCTCATTGCTGATGTGCCCCTCCTGCCGAGCAGGCTGCAGGCGCCCCTGCAGCAATCGTGTGGCGGATGCGCACTGCTGCGACAGCATTTTCCTGCCCAGCCTGTACTTCACCAATGCGGATGCCTTCCCTGAGGACCGTGAGATAGGGTACAGCATTGACACAGCCTCCAACGGAGCGGTAGTCTGGGAGACAACTGTGCATGGATTGTACTATCAGGTAGGCGGTGCCCGCTGCCGGGCATATGAGCCGCAGGCGCTCAGTGCGCTCTACCTGCTCTCACAAGCAACCCTGTTTCCCTTCTGCAGCCGCTGTCTATGCGCAACTACCCGTTTGACACATTTCACCTTGAGGTGAAGCTTACTCTGACGGACACCAGCAAGTCTGTTGTAGGCCATCCTGGTCTGCAGCTGGTCACTTCGGCTGTATCGCTCGAGGTGCGTGGCTGAGTTTCACAGAATGCAGGACTGCATGAGGAGTGCAGCTTCAACAAGCATGCCTGATCATTTGTTGTCTGCCGCAGGGAGTCCATTTGGCTCGCAGCAGGAGTGACCTGACAAATGGCTGGAACTGGCACTACCCGGGGGCTGTCGCAAACGCTGGCCTGCAGTTGTACCGCTTCAACCGCTCAGCCTGGTATCAGGTGAGCGGCGACTGGAAGGAACATGCCATCACATGCCATAGAGCCTACAGCACAGCACAGCATGCTGCTTTTCCGCCCTGCCCGCGGCCGTCGGGTTTGCCTGTTGGATGTGTGTGCATAAAAAGCATCGCAACACGTCTGTACTCTGCTTCGCCTGTTGCAGGACCGCATGGCAGTTGCGCCGCACGCGTCAGACATTGCACCATTTACTGCACTCAACAACTCTACCAACGGCCTTCTTGACGACACTGTCCAGATGGCTGTACTCCGCTTCAAAGTGTACCGCTCCTTCTGGACCAATCAAGTCAACTCCAACCTGCCTGTTTATGCTGTGGCCATCTTGAGCCTGATCGTCTTCTGGCTCCCAGAAGAAGACCTGCCCGCACGCATTGAGCTGTGCTCCGCCCTGTTCCTCACCCTCATTGGTAAGGCGGGGGTGCGGTCTGCTTTTGTGAATCTGCACTGCCGTTCTGTGCCGGCCAACATTGACAAGCCCAGAGTTTGTCCCTGCTGGTCATCTGATTGTATCCTGGCGCCACCTCTTGCGTTTGCAGCCATCCAGTTTGTTGTGAGCGACCGCGCCGTGGCTCGCAACTACTTCACACCACCTCAGCTCATGATTCTGATGACTGGCGGTTATATTCTGGCGATTGCGTGCGAGTCCGTGGTGTGCTTCTACATCTGCAAGTGGAATACTTTCAAGCAGCGGCGCAAGGTAAGGCGGCAGTGTTGCTCCAGCGGGCTTGGTGATAAAATAGACAGGGCGGCTGTTTCTCGCGGATACAATTTGGGCCAGCCGAGCACAGCAGCACTTGATGGCTTGACTGCCCTCTCATTTCCACCCACTTGCACAGGACATGTGGCAAGCCGCCAAGGAGCGCAGCATGCAGCGCAGGGCAGCCAAAGCCGCCGCCGCTGCGGCGGCCAGTGCATCAGAAGACAACACAGATGAGGAAGAGGCGGCTAAGCCGTTTGGAGGTCTCTCCATGGAAAAGAGCGAGTTGACTGCCGACAATGGCCAGCTGTGTGAGGAGGCGGCAGCAGGAGGAGAGCCGGCGGCTCAGAAGAAGGCGGCTGGCTGCCTGAGTTGCAAGGTGGGCGACGCGCCTCGGGGATTTGCATGTATGGCCGCACGCTATCGCAGGTGCCATACAATCATCCTCCACTGAAGGGCGCATGCACCTCGCAAACTGGGCTGCTGATTGGCATGCGTTAGCTAGACATCTCTTCGGCAAATCACACGGCTGTCCCTGCGTGCAGGCCCGCAAGAAAGTCCCGCTGCCCCCTTGCACGGACGACTATAATTTGTTTGTGGCGTGGATTGTGAACAAGGTGTGCCAGGTAGTGGCGCTCATCTCTTACGTCATTGCAGCTGTGCTTATTGTACAGATGCACGCCGAAGGCCAGGTGTTTCGGGCGAAAGACGCACTGCTCTCCTACACTGAGCTGTCGTCCTGTGAGGTGCCTGGCTTTCAACCGGGCGCATCCGGCCCCTGCCCCGCTGCTGCTCTGCCTGCCACCGAGCTGTGATTCTGTATGCTCAACAACAGCTGCTGTTTACAGCTACCTGGGCAGCATGATCGGCCTCTTCTGTGTTTGTTACCCCACCATTGAGCAAACGTGTATGAGTTAATGATACTGGTACTTTCCACTGCCAGTCTGCCATCTCAACCTGGCTGTTGATTGATGAAGTGACCTCCTGTGAATGTTCGACCTGTGTCCTTTGACAGAACTGTAACAGTTATCTGTTTGTTGCAAGTAATCATGCTAAAGCGTTCATGCGAGCCGGCTGGGGCTGCGGAGCTTTGGCGGATAAGAAATGTCTGCTGCCTGACTTGCGAGATGTTACACTTGGCAAGCAATACAATGGCAAGCAATACAAATGGCAAGCAATACAAATGGCAAGCAATACAACTGAGGCAGTCTTTCATAAGCACTGCACTTTTGGCAAAAGTGGGTCAGCCCTTCTATACATACAATTGCATCACTTCATTCAATGGCTGTGGTGTGGGAGGGGGATAAGGCAGCCGGGTGTGCTGCTTCATGCTATAGCAACTGCGGCAGCCGTGGCGGGCGGCGGCGCCGCCGTCCCCGGCGGCGGCACGGCGGGCGGMGCAGAAGGCGCATGGTCCGTGGCTGCCTGTGGCCTGCCGGGCGGCGGCATGCCCCGCAGGTCGTGGAAATACTCCACCACCTGGTTGGAGGGTTGAATGGGAGAACGTGCCGTTGCAATGTGAGGCAATGAGGCGGCTCCTCGTCACCCACTGCAAATCACTGATTGCTGGCAGCAGCGCTCATATTGCTCTCTGCTCCCCTCCTCACCTGCCCCGGCAGCTCCGCCAGCAGCTTGGCGGCCAGGCCCTCCACGGTGTCGCGCTGCACACAGAACAGAGGGACATCAAGATATGCTGATGAACAAACTGTGAAACAAAATGTCTCATGGGCGCCAGGCCCTCCACCGCGTCGCGCTGCAGCAGGAAAGTACAAACGAATGCACTCAGTTCGAATGTCAAACTGTGGGTTGTGGGATCCATCAAGGCATGTAGGAAGGCAGGCGCCGGCGCCGAGTGCCATGCCCTGCTCGCCGCAGGCGCTACGCTGCGTTGCGCTGCGCTGTGTGGCGCTGCGCTGTGCATGCTTCAGGCACCCCCTGCCACCCCTTGCCAGTACTGGCTAGTCACACCTGCTGCGGGCGCAGCTCGCAGAACTGCACAATGTCGCGCGCCGCCTGCTGGCCGCTGGCCGTCTGTAGCCGCTTGTCGTCCGAGTCAAGTGCCTGGGGAGGAAAGCAGAAGCAAGGAAGGCAGGTTGGACGGAGAGTTGCGCCCAGCGCATGGGAGCGAATGGGATGCAGCGCCGGCTGGCTGGAAACCAGCACCGTGCTATGATATAGTGCACGAGCATGCACAGTCATGGCAATCTTGCGCCCGACCACATCGTCCAGACCCACCTCCATCGCTGCAAAGTCGGCGGAGCCAACGCCCACGATGAGCAGGGACAGGGGCAGGTGGGAGGCGGACACGATTGCCTGCACCGTGTTAGCCATGTCCATGATGCACCTGGCAGGGATGGAAGGGGGAGGGGCACGTGTCGAAGGGAAAGGTGAGCACGGAGAGGGTGGCACAATTCAGCTTGCTGCCTCCCAGACCGCCTGAAAGTCAGCTTAGCTTAGGCATGGCACCGCCCCTCCCCAGACTCACCCATCCGTCAAGATGAGCAGCACCCAGTACTTGGGGGTGGCGGTCGGTTGCGCCGCAATCTGCAGCGTTCCGAGGAAGGGTATGTTGAGGTTGCGGCATCAAACTCCCTTGGACCAAAGCGCAGTGCAGTACAGGTGCGGCAGCCAGGATGGCGGCACAGCACACAGACTGTGACGTGCCCGCACCTGTGCTGCCGCGTTGACGAGGGGCGCAAACAGCGTGGGGCCAGATAGCCGCACGGTCGACAGCGTGTGCCTGCAGCTCAGTTCCAGTGGGTGCCTAATACATTGTGGTGCTGCCTGGTTCCATTGTTCCAGTTGAACTCCCAGCCACCAGCGGCCACTTGAGCAGGTGCTCCGCTTTGCGCCTACATATTTCCCCCTGCCCCCCTGCTCAGCGCACCTGTATGCCTCCAGAATGCCCTGCACTCCTGCCACCTCCGGGTTGTGCGCATCGCCATTCAGCGGGAAGCAGTGGCTGGTCACATTGTTGGGTGGCAGCCCCGCGCCAAAGCCGTAGCAGGGGAACATTTTATCATGGTCGTAAAACTCCAGAACTCGTCCCACTGCACTGATGGCGTCTGTGACGGGCAGGGGGCAGGCAAAAAGCGGGAGCGGGTTCCAGGGGTTGAGATAAGCGGATTGACCGACCGCCGCCACACACTCAGCTTGAAGCAACGGCAGATTGAATCTGCCGCAGGTCGAACCAGCTGCGAGCCAGGCGCCCTGCAGGGGCAGTCGCGCTGCACACCCTCCTAGCCCTGCTCTCTTACCTTCGTAGATCGTGGGCATGTGGCTATAGTAGTGGAGCGAGCCTGGGGACTTGGGGTCGCCATTGGATGCCGTGAAGTCGATGCCCACCACAAACGACAGCTCCACGCCGCCTGAAAAGCAAAGGAAACAAACAAAGAAAACCAGGTGGGGATACAGTAGCTTTGCGCTGAAGGGTTGGAAACAAAGCAAATCAGGCGGGGATGCCGATGGGCAGGACTTGTACCTGCCAGGCGTGTTTCACATGCATTACAGCCTGAGCGTGTGGCCAGTTGGGGCGACCAGAGTTCTGCCCGTCGCCCGCACCTCTAATGTAGTCCAGGAAAGAAGGCCGCGGCGTGACAACCAGGCTCTTCACCAGCACCGACCCTGCAGCGCATCGGCAGATGCCATTCGTTGGTGTGAGGCAGCTGGGCTGGCAACTGCAACGCAGGGCGTAGCAGACATCAACCTGTCCTGAGCAGGCATGCCCCCCAGCCAGCCACTGCGACGCGATTCAGCTGGCAACCCTGCCCATCCCCAACCAACCAGCGCTGGCACTAGGCAGCAGCGGCCGCCGCTAGCTGAGCTCCCCAACAACCAGCGCTGGCTAGGCTAGGCCAGCCAATGGCAGCACACACCTGAGCTCGAATATCCCGGCCTGCCCTGCTTGCGCGGGTTGATCAGCGGCAGTGCCTGGCCCTGCTCTGCAGCGGCCTGCAGCTGCGAGAGCGAAGTTTCCGCCCGTCCAATCAGGTCATGGGAGCCGTCGGCGTCGTGGTCGTACACCTGCATAAAAAGGTGAGATATTGAACAGCATATGCATGGCGCTGGGAGTGCAGCATGCCACAGTACTTGGCACTATGGTAGGCACTGCAGCCGTGCACATCTGTCGCCGGCCCTGGCCGAATGCCCCCGCAACTTGAGCGACCATCTAGCCACGTGCCTCGAGCAGGAGGGGGCGGNAGTCGTCGCAGTGGCACAGCGCGGCCAGCGAGACGCGCAGCGGGCGCCAGGCGGGGTTCAGGTTGTTGTTGATCNACCTGGGGCGSKYGAGGGGGAGGGGNTTSGGGAAGGAAGGAAAGAAGNAGGGAAGGGAAGAAGNAGGTGCAGGGAGGCCTTTGGGTGTATGAGAGCATGGTGAGCAGCGCTGCTCACTCGAGAGATGGGCGGGCACATGATCCGCTGTTAGCTTGGCACCCTCCTCCCACCCTCCCCATGCATCCCTCCCGTGCCCCAAGATTGCTGGCCGCAAGGAACGACTAAGATACCCAGCGGAAGGACAGAAAGCTGGNCCGCAAAAAACGACCAAGAATGGAGGAAACAGAAGCAGAAAGCAGGCTGGCCGCACCTCCGACTTGACGACGGGCACCCACTGGCCGCCCTCGCGCGCCTTTGAAATGATGAAAAACGGGTCGCTCTTGCTAAACGTGTCCAAATTTTCCAGGCCCTGCGGGCAGTGTGGTGTGTCTGTGAGTGGTGCTCGGCAGGAGGTTGCAGCGCACGTAACGAGGCTACAGCAGTGCCCAGCAGTGCCACAGCAGTGCTCAGCAGTGCCACAGCTGTGCCCAGCAGGAAGGGTGCGGCACCGCTGCAGCTACCAATTGGCAACGCCGCTGCTGGCTGGCCAATGGGGTGCCACAACTTGCACACACACAGGCAGAACAACTTGGGAGTCCCACCCACTCCCCATGCCCCGGCCAGCAGGGCCCCATCAGCAATTTTTTGGCCACACTTTGTGGCACGCTCACCTGCCCAGCCAGACCCAGCGTGACCACGCCGTTGCTGTTGGGCAGCTCCTCTGCTGACAGCATGGCGGTGCAGCCAGGCAGCGCGAAGCCGCTTGCGTCTTTCAGGACCAGGGTCAGCGTCTGGTTGGGCGCGGTGAGCAAGTCGGAGAGCAGGAAGGTGGCTTCGCCTGAGGGCACAGGATGAGGGCGGTAGCTGTTAGGAAACACAGGTGCAACACCAGCCAGTAGCTATTCAAGAAATGCATGGCGTGGTGGCCACGCCACGAGCACGACAAGCATCCAAGCTCGCAAGCACGCGGCCGGCACCGCCGCCTTCCCCATGCCGACGCTGCCTCCCGCGCACCCAGGAAATCCTGCGCAGACAACAGGGGCAGGGGAAGAAGAGCCTGGGCTGCAAGCGAGACCCCAGCGACGCAACTATCCGTCCAGGACTCGTGCACGCAGCCGTGCCACCCATGGAAAGGTCAGACTGTGCAGCATCCCTTGTGCGAGGGCACCGCCACTGAAGGGACCTGCCCTGCCGCACAGGCACCTGCCCTGCCTCAGCTGGGAGCCCAACCTGCCACCGCCCCCTGCCCCACGCTGCCCACCTGCTCCTCCAGCTTCAGCTTGCGGTTGTCCCGCTCCCGCACATCCACGTCATACACCGCCAGGCGCATGCGCTGCAGCCGCTCAAACTTGTACGAGGCACGCAGCGGCTTGCGGAACTCGGGGTCTGCACGGGTGCGGTAACGGCACCGGTACCGGTGGGCAGGAGAGAGACGCAGTCAGAGGGACCGCCTTGTGTGCTTGCCCCATGGCGGAACTCGGGGTCTGCAAAGGTCGCCGGTACCAGCAGGGTAGCAGACGCAGCGGTGAAAGGACCACCATCTTTCCTGCGCTTGGTTCACGGTCGGCGCTCGATTTGCTGCGCTGCGTATGCAATGTCCCATCTGCAAGCCAACAAGCACGTACACATGTGCCAGCACAGCATGTGGCAACACAGCATGTGCCGCACGGCTGTGCTCAGTTACAGCCCTGTGCGCACTCAAGGAGTTGACCACGGTGTCTGTCCGGCCGACCTCGTTCCAGGACTTGGCAATGTAGCCCTCCCCCTCCAGCAGCACTGCCATCGCGTCGCTCTTGCTGCGGGCAGAAAGACAGAAGGAAAGGCAGGTTACACCCCTTCAAGTTGGAGGTGCGTAAAGGGAGCTGTCGGGCAACAGCCCTCTAGCAGCACCGCCATTGCGTCGCCTCTTGCTGCGTGCAGGAAAAAAGAAGGTAAGGAAGAAGTGCTATGCCCTTGGGCGTGGGGTGAGGGACCTGGCCGGGTATCAAGCCCTCCGACAGCACCGCCATTGCGCCGCTCTTGCTGCGCCGTAGTTCCACTGGGTGGCAGCAGGGTGAGCTGTGAGCAAGCAGTGGGCTGCCCAGACTGCCTAGATGCCAGCCTTCACTGTGTAACCCCGCTGCTCCTCTCAGAGCAGCCTTAGAAAGTGGCACCGCTGAGTCTGCCACCTGCGCCTGTTCCTCACCTGAGCACGTCTCTGTCCGGCAGCCCCTTGCACTTGACGCTAATCTCAACCAGCGCCGATGCGCCCGCCCCTAGCATCTGCGCCACGGCGGCGGCGGCATCCTGGCGGAAACCGGCTGAGCCGTCTGACAGCGTGCCCACCGCCTGCTTGTCCTCCACGCTCAGGCAGCAGCCCCTGCAACCATCATTGAAGCGAGACTCAGCAAAAGGAAGGTGCCAGCAGCCAGTGCCTCCTGTTGCCTGCTCGCGTTGCGGCGGCGGCGGCGGCGGCGCCAGCTGTGACGGCGCAGCCAATCCGCTGCATCCCGCTGCCCGACTTGGTTCAGCATTACGGCAGCATTGGCACAATCGCGGGCAGGCGCTCACATGGTGTTGCGGCGGAGGCTGTCGGTCTGCCGCGTTCGCGCTCAAGTCCCGACTTTCTAGCGGTGCAGGCTGACGCCGACTGTTGCCGATGGCCGGCAACAACGTTTGGAGCGGCATTGAGGCCTCTTGCTGAGGAGGGCCTGCCGCCGCGCGCTGGGCCCGCTCTCCGCCGCCAAAGCCGTCGCCACTAACCATTGGCCATCGCCTGCTCCCAGGCTGCTTCTTCTTTTATAGAGACTAGAGTGGTACATTGAGCAAGTTGCCCAAAACAGCATACCCCTTTTGCTGACCGGCTGTGGCGATGCACGTGCCCCTGCCCCTCTCTGCCGCCGTCGCTAGCATCGCCGTCGCTGCCAGGTTGCAGCCGCAGCCAACGCTACCAAGCAGGCAAAGCGATTGCAAGCTGTAGCAGACCGCACCTGAAAATGCGGACATGCATGCTTGCACACGTGCTTTCACCGTTGTCTTTTACAGGGCGTAAATGGCACGAAATGTGCATGGTGGATGCATGGCAAGGGTTGTGAAATTGCTGTCGAGCATTGACGGCAGCAGAGGCAATCAACCGCTGGACGGGCCAGCTGCGCCTGCTTCCTAAGCAGATTGCAACCCAACGCTGCTTAGTGTGCCTCGGCGTCCAACACGCCCCGCACCGCCGCCGCCACCGCCGCATCAGCTTCGGCCTCGCTGAACACCCGCTGCTGCGCCTGCTGGGCCTCGAAAATGGCGCTGACCGCCGCCTTGTTGGCCTGCAGGGGGCAGGGACGAGAGGAGTTGCTTCAGTCGATTGCTTGACCTCCCACGAACTCATGCCATTCCGCAGGCCAGGCAGCCAGACTCGCAACGTAGTTGCCTCGGGCGCTTTTGGCAAATTGCCTGCCCGGAAACCCCNTCGCGCCTGCGTGTGCGTTGCAAGCCACCACTGCAAGCAGTTTGCCGACGGAGCAGTGCGAAACTTTGCAAGCAATCGCTACAGATCTGATCTCACCAGCTTGTAGGTTTCGCGGTGCAGCAGACCCTCCGCCAGCCGGCGCTTGAGCAGCGGCTTGATCCGATCCAGCACCTCATGCTTGCTCTGCAGCGGCGGTTGGCCATGCAACGAATCACGTGGCATGTGCTGTGCCTGCTGCGCACGCTGCTGAGGGTGTTCCAACAACTGCTGCGCCTGCTGCTGTTGCAAGGGCTGCTGTGCCTGCTGCGCCTGCTGCGCGACAGGCGGCGGCGGCGGAAGGCCGGCGGCTGTCCAGCGGTCTGAGCCACTGCCCGCCCTTCCGTTGCCTGGTGGTGGCGGCTCGAAAGACCGGCTGCGGTCACGCGGCTGCAGCGATTCCTGGGCAGAATAGAAGCTGAAGTTGGCGCTGCTGCCGGGGACGCTGCTGGCCCAGCTGCCGCCCGCTGTGCCTGGTGTGGCACCTGGGGTGAAGCCAGCCGGGCTGGGCCACCGCTGCTGCAGCTGCGCCTGGTGCGGCTGCTGCTGGTGCTGCTGCCACGGTGGAAGTGGGGAGGCACCTGGCGAGGGCGCTGGCTGCAGCTGCTGTGGGTACTGCTGCTGCTGCCGCTGCTGGGGGACCACTGATTGAGGCTGCTGCTGCTGCCACGGCTGCTGGTGCTGGTGCTGCCTCTGCGGCTGCTGCGGTGCAGCTGGCGCGGTCCATGGCACAGCAGCAGCGGGCGGCTGTGCAGGCCTTTGGCGCCGCGGGCTGCCGCCGTCTGGGTTCAGGTGCATGCTGCCCTGCCGCTCCCCCGACCACCGCCCCTGCTGCCCCTGCTGCTGCCCCTGCTGTGGCTGCTGCGCTTGCTGCACCTGCTGCTGTGCACGCTGTGTGGCCGGCCCGCTGCCACCCATGCCACGAGGGCTGGTGATGCGTGGCTGCTCCCTGGGCGGCGGTCGGCAGGCTTCAGAAGGCCCTCTGCTGCCACCTAACGAGCCGCTGCTAGTACGGGCGGGCGCAGGCCTGCTCAGCTGGAACCGGGTGAAAGGATTCCTGCTCGGTCCGCCCTGCTGCGCCTGCTGTGCCTGCTGCGCCGTCGCTGAGCCGCCGCCGGTACCGCCGCCTGCTGCCTGCCCGCCCTCCTGGCTGTTCCGCCGGGGGATGCGGAAGGGCTGCACTGCGCTGCCGGGTGTTCTGCCGCCGCCACGAGCCGCCGCAGCAAGCAGGCGCACATCACGAGCTGTGCGCTGGCCGGTGCTGGGAGGGGCCGCAGCAGGGGTGCCGCCGCCCGACTGCTGGCGCGGCAGCAGCTGGGAGCCTCTGCGGCGGGCCTCATGCAGCTGCCGCCGGATGCGCACTGCGAGAAAGAGAGACAAGAGGGCACAGAGAGGCAGGATGTGTTCAGGGCAGGCATGGACGCACAAGCACGCAGGGCAGTTCCGCCGGGAAAGGACGCTCAGTGCTGGATTGCTTGCTAATGGTTTTCCTTGCCGCTGCCTCACCCGTCAGGGGGACGTCCAGATCGCTGTCGTCATCGTCCGGCCGCCTGCGNCAAGTAAATAAAACANCAAAGGAGATGGGTTGGTCAACCAGCAGGGCTCTCAACATCCATTGCGGGTGCCACTTGCAAGGCAGCAGAGCAGTAGCGGGGCGGCAGTAGAGCCTCTGCCGCAATGAAAGCAAGCCCCAAACTGCACATCAGCCCAGCANGAAAATGCAAACCAGGCTGCCGCACCTGCTGCCGCCCGAGCGCCGCCGCTCAGCTGCGCCATCTCCCACCGCCGCTGCTAGTGCTTCCCATGACCGCTGCTCATCTGCTCCTGCTGCTGGCCCGGCTGCCCTTGGCTGCTGCCGGCCAGACAAGCGGCGGCCTGGCAATGGGCTATCATCCAGCAAGCTGATAACATCCTCAGGGCTGCGCCCGCCCCCCGCGGCTGCACCAAGGGAGCCAGCGCCGCCGCCCAGCTGCCCAGAGCCGCCGTCAAGTGCGCC
>JADXDR010000119.1:189608-206646 GCA_025026875.1 Chlorella ohadii
TTGGTAGCATGCCCGCATTTCTTTGCAGTCAAGCAACCCCGCATTTCCAGCGATTCGCACGCAAATTTTCCGCACCCTCGCAGAGCATGAGCTGCTCGTCATTGTCTCCTGCTCCGCACACCAGGCAGGCCAGCTCATCAATCCACTGCAAGGCACGAGGGGCAGCCAGAGCGACGCTGCATTTGCCGAGAATGGGCGGACAGATTCCATAATGTGCGAGGCAGCAGGCCCGCGTTGTGTGCGCAAGAACTCCGTACCCAGCCTGCACGCTGTCCCTAGTCGGCCACCGCTGCTGCGCAAGGAAGCATCCCATCCAAACGGCCAGCTGCACCGCTAATGCATGCACCATAGGCATTGACGTTTTTTATTCTTGCTGTTCACCTGCTGGAAGGTCGGATCCTCGAACACCACTCGCTGCACAGCAGGCGGGCAAGCGGCGCTTGGGATTGGTTGCCTGTGCATACGTGCACTGGCATCGGTGGCAAGGGCAAGCAGCACGTTGCTTTCATGCAGCCCAAAATGCACACGTTCCACCGAACTGCCGAATTCATCTAGCCCACTCCCACATGCCCACACAGCCACTCGCCTGGTTGCGCTCTTCCACGGTAGTGCAGTCCATGTACGTGCCTGGCAGCTCCCCTGCAGCGTCTGCCCCCACGAGTGCGCGCGCCGGCGGCAGGCGCTTGCGCCGCAGCTGCCCAAAGCGCTGCTTGCAGAAGGGGCAGGAGTTTTCAATCTCCGCCCACTTGCTGATGCAGGGGTAGCAGAACCTGGGGCAGAGAAGAAGGAAAGAAGAGGAGTGCGGGGAGGGATGAGGAGTGTGGACCGACAAGAGGCAGCAGCCAGCCAGCTCAGCCGCGCTTGCATTGGGCCCTCGGATGCAGCCCCAAGCGGGCGCCGTCACTTGCAGTCCCAAGCGGGCGCCGTCACTTGCAGTCCCAACTGATTGGCCCTCCCACATATTTGCTTGCCTGTGCGCGCAGCTGTCTAGCTCTCCCAGCTCAGCCCCACCCTGCTCTGACAGCAGGTCTGCCAGGCAGATGCCGCACACCAGCTCCTTGAGCGGGGAAGGGGCCGCCATGGCTGGCTAGAGCAGGGCCGCAACGCTGGGAATGCAGGGCGCCGGCGGCTGTCGGTTGGCGGCGCCGGCACGGGCGCCGGTGCCGGTGCTGCTGCTGGGGTCNGCCCTGGGCGGCTGGCGCGGCTGTGTTGGTCTACGAGAGAGTGTACGCTGCTGGCAGAGGCCGACGCATGAGTGGAAGCTGCCCGCGAGCGGTCGGGCGCCACACCAAGTGCGCACCGGGCCACTAGCGCGCCTCCCCAGGCTTGCCAGACGGTGCGGTGGGCCTGCCAGAAGCGGTAGCAGAGGAAGCTGGCGCGCCCAGGCACAGTTTGGAGCGGCATTTGGCCCGCTGGCGGCGACCTGGCGGCAGCGGTGCTTGAAGCCTGCATTAGCCTTTCCTCGCATTCACGCCTCCTTCCCGCAACACACAGTCATCTCCTAAAAGTTTGCAAGTATGGCTGGCGGCAAGGTGCGCTCGAGAGTGATCGCGTTTTGCACGATGGCCGCCAGCGCCCGCTGCCATTGCCTGATCAGGCGGTGCAGGGCACGATCCAGCGTCCTACGGAGCGGTCAGCCCTTTGGACCTGTTGAAACGTTGCTCGAGCGGGCCCGTTGCCAGGCCTGGGCGCCAGCGGGCAGCTCCAGCGACCCGCCAGGGACCGCCATCATCGCAGTGCAGGCGCCGCGGCCCGGGGGCAGCGGTCCTCTGCGCTGCCGCCGACTGCCGCCGCTCTCTCCAGGCGACCGTCGGGCCGTGCTGCTGTATGGTGCCTCTTGTCCGCAGGTCATCGTGGTGCACAGCAAGGCGGAGTGGGATGAGCAGCTGGCGGCCAACGCCGGCAAGACGGTGGTTGTGGACTTCACCGCCACCTGGTGAGCGACGTGTGATGGTTGGGTTTCGGTATGGCTGACGTAAGCCGTTCGCACTGGCCGCTGCTGGTTGCTGTTGGCTGCTGCTGGCACCACTGCTGCACATCTTACTGCTGTCCCACCAGCAGCAGCCTGCACGGCTCAGCCTTGCGAGTATGGATGAGCCACCTGCCGCCAGTGGCAGCACTCTGCCTGCCTCTGATGCATCCGGCTGCTCGCTGCTCGCTGCTCACGCATCCTGCCTGCCGTCCACTAGTGTCTACCTGCTTTACACAAATCTGCATGCCAACGCTGCCAGGTTCCCAGGCTGGGCGCTTGGCACGTCTGGGTGGCCAGCACGCGTGAACTGCCTCCTTTCTGCCTTGATGCCCACTTTTGCAGGTGCGGCCCCTGCCGCATGATTGGCCCTTACTTTGAGGAGCTGTCGACGCAGTACGAGGGCGTGGTGTTCCTCAAGGTGCGTTCAATGAAGTATTGATTCGCTGGTTGCTGCCCGCGGGCGTGAGAGTGTGATGCTCCTCACGGGAAAGCTGCGGCGCTGGTCCCACTCGCTCTTGCTGCCATTGCCCGATAACAGGCCACCTGAGCGCAGCATGTTACAGTAGCCTGGCATGTTGGCAGGCTCATGTTCAAGGCAGCCAGATTGTTCGGTACAGTGACTCAACTGGTTCGGTACTGTAACTCAAAAAAACACCCTTCCTGCAGGTGGATGTGGACGAGGTGGAGCAGGTGGCGGCGGCCTGCGGCATTTCCGCCATGCCCACCTTCCAGGTGCGGGCTTTGTTTTAAGTTGGGCTTTGCCTGCTCGGATTTTTGTTGGATTCTGTTCTGCTCGGATTTTTGTTGGATTCTGTTAAGCTCTGCTAGGGATCCAGGCAGGTGGTGGCGGCCTGCGTCAGCTGTCCTATGCCCTCCTTGCAGACTTGGGTCTGCCTGCCTGCGTGCGGGTCTGTCATGCTGTTGCACACCCCTCATCCCACCTGCTGTGAAGCCGGCATTGAAACATGTGTCCTCATGTCCTTCTGTGGCAGGTGTGGAAGAACCAGCAGAAGGTGGACGAGCTGGTGGGTGCTGCCAAGGACCGCCTCAAGGCGCTGGTGGAGAAGCACCTCTGATGGAGTGTTGACCAACAGTTGACCGGCAGTCGGCCCAGCACCCACCTGGGTTGACGGATTGGACGCGAGGGCAGCCGGCGGGCGGCAAGCGGCGGCAGCGCACACGCGGGCCGCTGCAAGGCGGCCGTGTTTCATATTTCATGTGTGCGATGCTGCGTCGCGTCCGCCGCCGCATGGCTGTAAAGTGAACAGCTCAAGGACCCTCAAAGTGCAGAAGGGAGGTGCCGGTCGGTGCAGCTTCCGGCGGCGCCGTGGCGGCGGCGCGCAGCACATCATGACATCAGCCACTTTCTGTTCAGGGCTTTCAGCAGCTCAATGCAGCGCATCGCATATCACTTTCACGCGTCTTTAGCACCCCCAAACTGCGCTTCCCTCGCTGGCAGCTGTCGCAGAAGAGCGTTGCCCGATGGCAAAGTGGCCCGTCGGTGAGCACAGGGCAGCAGGGACATGCCCACACGCACAGAGGCAGGCGTAGCGCGTGTGCGATCGCGGGGCAAGGGTTGTGGGGAGTTGAGGCGAGCTGACGCGCGGCCCCGGCGGAAGGTGCCGGCGGCGGCAGGGCCGCGAAGCCCACGTGGCCTCAAGCTTGCTTTGCATCCTCAGCGACCAAAGTTCATCCTGCTAGCTGCAGGTGTTAATCACACAGCATGAAGGCAGTGGTGCTGGAAGCATACAACCCTGAGGAGCGGCTGCGGGTGGCGGAGGACTGGCCCCGCCCCGTGCAGCGCAAGGGCGAAGTTCTTGTGCGGGTGGTGGCTACAGCAGTCAACCGAAGTGTGTACAAGACGGCCAATGGCTTCCTCCCTCGCTTCCTGGCAACGCTGCCCAAGGTGGGCAGCACTGCTTGGGTAATTGGCACAGCGGGACTTGCTACTCAGTGCCACACCAGACACACAATGTGGCAGCTGGCTGGCGATAGTCCCTGCACAGCAGCATAACTGGCCCACAGCATAACAGCACGCACAATGCATGCCATGTCACTGCTCTGGAGTGTGCAGATGCCCCAACCAGATGACCACCGTTCCTGCTGCAGGTGCCCGGCGGCGACTTGGCGGGCGAGGTTGTTGAAGGCGACGAGGCGGGCACATTCAAGCCGGGCGACCGAGTCTTTGCCTGCACCGACAGCTGGCGGCCGGAGGTGGCATGGGGCACGTACGCCGAGCTGTGCTCCGTGCCGGCAGCGCACTTGGCGCGCATTCCAACGGACATTAGCTACACAGATGCAGCGGCGCTGTGCCTCACAGGTGCTGGTAGTTGCTGGAGGTGACTGTTCGGCGTCAGGCATTGGCGCATGGCTGTTGCCCTGCCCCCAGCCTGGATCATGCGGTACAAGAATGGGGTGCGCATGCCACAGCCTGCAAGCCACCGCATTGTTTTATTCAAACATCCTCCCATCCGCTTTGTGCAGCGCTCACGGCCTTCCAAGCGCTCAAAGCAGCGCGCCTGCAGCAGGGGCAGCGGGTGCTTGTACACGCGGCAGCGGGCGGCGTGGGCAGCGCTGCCGTGCAAATTGCAAAGGCGCAGGGCCTGCAGGTAGGTTGAAGTAGCGGTCTGATCCAACAATGGCCGTGCGCTGCTGCAGCCTGCAAACATGGTTCGGCAGCACGTTGCTCTGTTCTGCATGCTTCCTCTGGATGCTCCTGCGAGATGCGATAACAGCCATTGTGCACCTCTTTCGCAGGTGGTGGCAACCGCTTCAGCTGCCAATGCCGACTTTGTGCGCAGCCTGGGTGCTGACCAAGTGATTGACTACAAGCAGCAGCGGTGCGCAGGGCATGGCTGGGCCGCTGCACCTTGACTGCTCGGATACTTTGCAGGTTGCACCCAACATTTTTGAAATGCGGCCTTGTGTGCGACATGCAGGTTTGAGGAGGTCCTGGCTGGCAGCCCGGTGAATGCAGTTATCGCCGCCCTGCACCGTGCCATGCAGCTCTGGCATCATCCCTCTGCGCTCTCTGTGTTACAATCACCGTGCATGAATGAGCCTCAGTGGTGGCTCCGGACATGGGGCTGAAGGCCAGCCAACCTGCCTCAGGTTGGCTGGTGCGCTTGCCTCCCTGTGATGCAGGTTTGAGAAGGTGCTGGCCGGCAGCCCTGTGGATGCCGTGATTGACACGGTTGGAGGAGACTACGAGCCGCGCAGCCTGCAGGTGGGCGCAGTTGTGTGACAGTTTATTGCATGCAAGTGAGCTTGCAGCTGTGTGGGGTGGATGTGTAGCACGCAGCAGCACTCAACACCTGCCGGTCCTGTCCAGCACTGCAGCCAGCTCAGCAGCCCTGCTTTCATGCGGCCCACTCCACAAGCAGGTGCTGAAGCGCAGCGGCACCTTTGTCAACCTGTACGCCCAGTTCTCCCTGTGGCCCATCCTGAAAGGGTGAGATTGGTCCATGAGAAGTTGTGCGAGGTCGGTCTATCCACTCAGCGCTAGCCGTGCAAGGCAAGGCAGTGCATCCAATGTGGATGAGCCGCCTGCCTCTACTGGCCCATCCTGAAAGGGTGAGGCCATGCGCTCCCAACCCCGCTGCACTGCCTGCCCACTGGTAGCACGTGCCGGTGCGCTGCCACATCAGCAGCATGTGTGCCTGTGCTGCCATGCTACCTGTGAAGCAGCCGCGCAAGTGGCAGTGCACCGGACTGGCAACTTGCAAACGGCCACTCCACCTTTGCCCTGCGATATGCAGCAAGGTGCGGGCGCTGCTGCGGCTGGGCCCTCGCTACACAACCCTGTTTGTCTCGGCGGGACCAGACATGCAGCGTGTGGCGGAGCTAGTTGCGGCGGAGCAGCTGCGGCCGCACGTGCAGGCGGTCATGCTGCTGGAGCAAGCCAGGTGGGCAGGAATGCAGGGTGGGCTTTGAGCGTCGTGCGAGTCGAAGCACAGATTGATTTGAGGATGCTCGAGGTTGTTGACTGGGCTATGCCACTGGATCAAGCGAGGTGGGCAGGGTGCAAGCAGGTGGGCCGGGCATTGGAAGCTGGTGCACTGCCGCAGAGGCTGCTGGAGGGCACATGGCATCCATCCTGTTGCCCAAAGCACTACTGTGCTATGCTGCCGCCCCATACATAACACGTATCTCATCCTGCCTGTCCGTCGTGTGTATTGCAGCGTGGCACATCAGCTGGTGTACAGCGGCCACACGGTGGGCAAGGTGGTGCTCCAAGTGCGGGCAGAATGACTCCCTGGCGATGTGGCTGGCCGGCAGCGCTGGACGTGCACTCGAGAGCCGGCAGGCGCATGGCAGCAGCGGCACAGCGGCATATGGGGATGGCAGGCAACTGCCGACACGTCCACTGATGGCTTGCAAGCCGATTGGCAGCTTGCCTGCAGATGAGTGCAGCCTGGTGGCATGGCAGCGGCGCTGCCCAGCCAAGCAGTCACATGCAACCGCCTGCACCTGCCCCAAATGAGTGACCCTCTGTTCTAGCGGCAGCGCGGCTGCAACTTGCAATTGCTGTGACTTGCTTGTTGTATTACAGTAGCATGCGGCTTGGGCAATCAGGCACAGCGCAGCAACCCAAGGGGATAGAGGAATCAGGGCATCGGGGACCAATCAGGGCATCGGGGACAGATCAGGGACCAATTGAAATGCTCAGGGAGGTGTAGCAGTCAGGGGGCGGAAGTGAAGGCATGTGCCGCAGGATGGGAAAAAGCGAACTGGGCGGCTTGCTAAGCTTAGGCGTACAAAGCGCCGCGCTGGCGTCAGCCAGCAGCGGCCGGCTGGCTAGCAACTAGGGGCTGGTGCATGGCATGTACTGTCGAGTGCATGGGGCAGTGCTGCTGGGGATCCAAAATTTCTCAACCCAGGGGGGAGTATGTGATAACATTGTCCACAATGTGCATCAGAGACTTGCCGGCGCCGAGGTTGGGGATGGTGACGTTCGAGTCGCGGCCAGTGCCGTGGGCCTCGTAGTAAGGGGCCAGGTACCGCAGCTGCGGGGCGGGGGAAAGCAAGGAAGACGTGTAAGTAAGAGAAGCGGGGATCTTGCAATGTGGTGATAGCGGATCTGGGGATGCAGTGTGGTGCAGCTGGCAAAGCGCAACTGGAAGGGCGGCAGCGGAATGGGCAGCCCTGCTGTCCCCCTCGCTGCCATGGTGACAGTGCGAGCACAACTGAGGGCAAACCATCTCACCCGCATGATGTTCTTGTCGAACAGGGAGGGCTTCTTGACAAACTGCCGGCCAATGGGCCACCTGCGCCGAGCGCAGGCACGCAGCGAGCACGGTCAGGTTCCAAAGCTGCACAGTCCAGGCGGCTGGGTGATGCAGGGACAGGGCCAGGCGCTGGTGTGCTCCGGCAGGTTTTCTATTTCGCAGTGCATCCACCAGTACGCACACTGCCGTCCTGACTGACTCACCAGTCGTTGCCGGCCTGCACAGTGGCGGAGCCGTACAGCACCATGTACTGCACGAACTGCAGATGAAACAGGAAAGAGCAGACAGATGGGTGTGTGTCAGCAGGGCACGGGGGGCGAGGGTGTGTGCATGGGGACGGGGGCGAGCAAGCAGGCAGCGCGGCGGGTGCACCCTTGCGATCCATTGAACTACCCCAGCTGGAACACTGAATGCTTGCGAACTCTATCGATTTCTTCCCACCTGCTGCAGCTCGCTCTTCTTGGCCGCCTTCAGCTTGTCAAAGGAGCAGTACTTTGCCACGTCAGCGGCCTTCTTGGGCGGCTTGGCGCAGTCGCGGTAAAAGCGCTGCCAGGCGGCCTCTGCGGGGCGGGAGGGGGTGAAGAGAGCAGAGGGGTCAGGACACAGGAGGGGCGAGCTGATGGCAGCGGGACTGGGCAGTAGAGGAGGGTGCTGGTGAGGAGAAGGCAATGCTGCAGGCAAGCGCGGCTGGCGGGAGCGGTGCAAGGCTGGGCAAGATGCTGGGCAGGCAGGGTAATCGCTGTGTGGTAAACTAGTTTGGATCGCCAAAGCTCACCAGTGGGGGCAAACAGGGTGACGCCGAGGTTGGGGTTCTGGAAAGCGACAGTCAGGCCCGCCGCCTGCGATTAGGCAGGGAAGCAAGGCGGGATGGTGAGGAGACAGGTGACTTGTTTGGCCGCCGTGCTGATGCAAGCTGCGCTGGCAGAGCTTCCTAGCACTCTGTGCCCCTGCCGCCCGCCCGTGCCAGCCCGCTCCTTGCCGCCACCGCGGCGAGTGACTCACATCAATGGCCGCCTTGAGCGTGAAGAGCTGCGCCTTGGTGACGGCCTCGTACAGGTTGGCGGCATAGGGCGTAACCGTGTTCTTCTTGGCCTGCAGCTCGCGGCCGGCGGCTGCAGCAAGCAAAGGAAGGGCAGCGAGTGGTCACGAGTTGGCGGCGGCGGCGGCGGCGGTGGCGGCCGAAGGGGCAGCGGTACCCCTGCGGCGGCACGCGCTGCATTCCTTGCGACTGTTAATGCCGTTTTGCGCGTGAAAATGCAGCGCCGGTGCCCGTAGGCGACGCGGGCAGACGCCGGGCATTTCCATCCGCGCGCCAGCTCTCTTCCCGCAACAGCATGCAAGCCGATTTGACGTTTCTCACCCACTGCGCACAGTGCCAGCAGCGCCAGCGCTGCCAGCCACTTTCGGGACAGCATGGTGCTGGCTGGGTACCGCGGGGAAGGTGCCGGAGGGGCTGGCGGGGCCCTGATGGCAAAAGTGTACAACCCACAAAGTGAGCGGACAAGAGAGATGTGTCAGCAGCGCAGCAGAAACGCGTTTTTGGGAAGGCGGCGGCCGCAGCGCGCGCAGCGCCGAATCTCAGATTCACACGTGCCCTCGCAAGGGCGCTTTATTTCTCAAGTCTACAACGCTCAGTACCGCCCTCCGGCATCTCAGAAACGTGTGCGCAGGCGTCCGAAAGGGGTGCCCAGGCGCGATCTGGCAGTCGGCGAGGTCGGAGATCGGCGGACAGTGGCCGCTGACAAGGCGAGGCGTGGGGAGAGCAAGGTCTGGGCATTCCTGTGTGGTTCTCTCTCCCGTGTCGCACTTGGGGTGACTGCATTGATAACTATGTTACATTTCGCATTGATGAAGGCCAGTAGAATGGACAGATCGAGCAGTGTTGACGGATCAGGGGCAGAGGGGTGTGGGCGGCAGCCGGGCTTACTCCGGATCTGGACAGATCTAGATTGAGCGGACACCATCGGTGCCGCCGCACGTGCTGCTTGTGACGTAACAGCGCAGTTGGAAATCAAAATGGAGACGGGAAGGACGTGAGCACGTTGTCCACAACATGCATCAGCGAGCGGCCAGCCGCCCGGTCGGACAGCTGTGTCAGCACCAGCCCGTCGCGCCCCGTGCCGTGCGCCTCAAAGCCGCCATTACCATCCAGCATCGTCCACCAGCGCAGCTACATAGGTCGGGTTGGCAACGCGCAGGATGCAGTGAGCTGCTTCTTGCTGATTGGTAAGGCAAGGGAAGGCGACCGCAAGCCGCAAGCAGCCGCTCGTGCATGTGCCGTGCTTTGGTGGGAGGTGGCCACAGGGCCTCGCCTTCTGCATGGCCCGCCGCCACAGCCTGCAGCTGCCGCTTTCACTGCATCCAACCAGCAGGGCCACAGCCCCAGGTGCAACCCTCACCTGCACGACGGCCAGGGACTGCAGCGTCTTGGCTTGGTAGAACCTCAGCCCCTCGTGCCAGTACGTGCTGCCCCTCTCCAGCGGCACCAGCTCTGGCCCTTGAATCATGTGGTACTTGAGCAGCTGCAGTCATGAAGGAAGTGGGGAGGAGGGCAGTGGCGAGCTGGTCAGGGCTGTGTTGGTGTGCAGCNTAGGGGCATCAGCGCTGCTGTTAGCTGCTGGCTCCTGCCGCCGCCGCCGGTGTCCCGCAGTAGCCCACCCGCCCGCCCACCTGCTGCAGCTTGGTGCGGTTGGCGGGGTCGAGCAGCTGCTGCAGGTTGCAGAACTTGGCGGCATTCCAGTACTCGGGCACGCCGGTTTTGCAGTCCTGGAAGTAGCGCTGCCAGCCGGCATCTGCCAAGCAGGGGGAGAGGGCAGCAGCAAGGGTGGTCAGGGCACTATCCAGCAGTGATAACGGCAGCGGCGGCGGCGCCAGTGGCGGCGGCAGCATGGGGGCAGACCACAGCGTTAGCAGCAAATAGTGGCATCACCAGCCAGAGGTCTCACCGCTGGGTGCCAGCAGAGTGATGCGCAGGTTGGGGTTGGCAAGCTGGCTCGCCAGGCCAGATGCCTGCAGGGAGGGAGACGAGCGGCAACGGGCGGTGACATATGCCCATGGAGAGAGCGCTGGGGTCCCGCTCAAGCTGCTGCAGCGGCGCAACAGCGGCGCATGGGTGCAATCAAGCCTCAGAGCGTGGGCCAGCAAGTGCATGGCATTGCTGCTGCTGTAGATCTGGGAGATCTAGCCCTGCGCTCGCGACCGCAGCCTCTCCCTGCCTCACGTCGACAGCGAGCTTGGTGATCGTGAGCTGGCTCTTTCCAATCGCCTCGTAGAGGTTGGCAGCAAAAGGCTTCTTCTTGGCCAGCAGCTCACGGCTGGCGGTGCCCCATGCTGCAGGCAGCAAAGGAGCAGGGGTAGGAGTGATCAGGCGGTAGGGGGTCGGCGGCAGGAGCTGCGGCAGGGGCGGCGGCGGCGGCCGGCCTTCCCGGAGAGGAGCACAATTGCGGTCTCAGCCGCCTCTACTGCGCACTAAAAGACCAGGCGAGGATCGCTGCTGCATAAAAAGGGGTACCCAAGTGCGGCACTGCCCGCGGGCAGAGGCGGCACTCGTTCCACAACACCGCGCGTGCTCCTGACTCACCGCAACACGCGAGGAGCAGCAGTGCGGCTGCGAGGCGGGGCATGGCCGGAGCTCTCCGCCTTGACCTTGCGACGGCAGTGCTGACTGGTGCTTCAGGGGAGCTTGAAAAGCTTGAGCAGGATAATCTACGATGCTGCACCTACCGCCCACGTGCCGCCACCRCCGCCGCCGCCGCTGCTCAGCGCGCCACAGCGGCGTGGGCAGGGGCGCGCCCGGGCGCGGCAGGGCTAAGCGCACAGCACAGAGCCCTGCGCGATGCGCTACACCCATCCCAACAGCTTCAATCTACCGGCCCAGTTGCAATTGCGACTTGCCAGCCCCTGCCACTCGTGGATGCGCTTCAAGGTGCGCTCTGCTTGCACGTTGCCGCCCTGCCGCCTGCCGCACCTACCTGGTGAGACCTGGGCGGCATGCAGACAAGGGCACAGCCTATGCTGACCTGCAGTGGAGATCCCATAGATGTGTGTGTCTGGAGAGGCTGACTGCTTGACAGCAAAGGGACAGCTCAGCTCGGCAAGCACTCGGTCTCGAGCTCTGAGCTGGCGGGGCATCGCCGCCAAAGCTTTGGAGGGCGGCCGTGAGCAACGCCAGCTTCACAAGCACCCACGCGTCATACTCTAGCGATCAGCGTTCCTCGGAGGCAGCAGGCCCTCCAGAATGGGGCAGGGCGTCTCTTTGCAGCGCCGGAAGAGGCAGGGCGCGGCGTTGCTGTCTGCATGCCGCTCAGGCAGCTTCCAATTGGCCGATGAGGCGAGCCGGGGGCCGGGTGGGACCGCTGTTGGTAAGGCGCCAAGTGCCTGCAAACCCACTATGAGCGTCCGTGCGGTTTGCGCGCCTCCCGTGCCGCAGATCATGCGCTCGAGCCCAGGCGCCGCCAGCTACTGCCCGCTGGACGGGTGGGTCCTTGCCCCGCCGCCGCTGCCGCCGTCGGGAACATGCTCGCCTGCGCCAATGCCCAAAACACCTCGGCAACACTCTGACCCACACTTCCACCTATGCAGCATGGGCCCGCTGCACGTCGCGGCCGCTAGCGGCGATGCTGAGCTACTCGAACGCYTGCTGGTGGCGCTGCAGCGGGCGGGGCGGGAGCGCCMGCCCMAGGCCGCCCGCCGCTCGTTTGCCAAGACGGTGCGGCTGCCAGGCCGTGCAAGCAAGGCCTTGTTTGAAAACAGCCAGCAGAAGCAAGAAAAAAATCACATGAACATGCTGCTGCTGCAGCTGCGCCAACAAGCAAAACGCACAGCTTCAAACCAAGAAGAGCCTGCCGCCGCTTGCATGCACCCACCAAAGGCGCTGAGTCCCCTGCCTCATCCACATCTATCCTGCCTGCTCCATCGGTTTTTTTCCTGTGCAGATCAACCAGAAGAACGTGCACGGCCAGACGCCGCTCATGCTTGCCTGTAAAGCAGGCGCCCCAGCCTGTGTGCGCCTGCTGCTGGGGGCGGGAGCGGACGCCACGTTGTTTGACAGCCTGCAGGAGCGGAATGCGCTGCACTACGCGGGTGCGGCGCTGCTGCGCAGTTGAAACATTAAAACTGCCTAAGCCACTGCAGGTTGCAGTGCAGCTCGACTTGAGCAGTGCAGTGCTGGCTGTGCAGTGCCTGCTGCTGTTTCCTGCAGCGGGCACGCCTGCAACCGGTACCGAGTGTGCCACATGGGCTGTCGGCATAAGCGGCGTGCAGGCACCCCCACCGCCTTCCTGTTGCTGCCTGACCTAGCAAGCGGCCTTCCTTGCTACACCCCCCTGCTGCAGCACTGTATGGCTGCGCTGAAGCAATCGACTCAATGCTAGAGGATGATTCGCTGGTACCAACAGCTGCAGCCGGCCAGCCGCGGCAGCTGCTGCGGGACGCTCTGTTGGCAGACAGCCAGGGGCACCACAGGTGTGCAGCGTGTGGCAGCTTCACAGGGAGATGGGCTTATGTGGCTGCCTGTTTGTGGGCTGCTGTGGGCTGCCGCACATGGTGCGCCGCAACCACCACTGGTGCTGCCACTTGCRGTTGCTCGGGGCCCCTCTGCTGCCCGACCCGCCATGTGCACCCAACCTCCTTGACGCTGCTGTGTTACGCTTCCGTCTTCCCAGGTACATCGACTCTCGAGCCCTTTTCTGCCTTTTGCGGAGTCGAGGTTTTAGTTCCCTTCGCTCAATTTATGAATTTTTCCGTCTTCCCAGGTACATCGATTCTCGAGCCAGCTACGGCACAGCGCCGCTGCACCTGGCAGCGCACCAGGGCCACCTAGCTGCCGTGCAGCGGCTGATCCACCACGGTGCCTCGCTCACAGGTGAGCCGCTGGCTGTTGACCAGGGGCTGCCCATGAGGTGGCTGCTGCAGCACATGCCCCTGCAGCGTGGCATGCTGCCCCCAAGGCATAGCCCCAATGCCGCCTTGATTCCCTCCTTGCAGTGCGCTGCAACGTGGCGGCCAGTCTGGGACAAACCGACCCCTGGACCCCTGCCAGCACGCCCCTACACTTTGCCGCCGCCCGCGGCAGGGCAGCAGTCGTGCTGGCCATCCTGCAGGCGGCGGCGCAGCGGCAGCGGCAGGGCCTCCCCCTACCCATTGATGTGCGCATGCTGACCGACTTTCGAGGTGTGGCTGGCTGGGGTGCACGGTTGGTGGCTGGGCTGGGTGGTCGTCTGCCGGACAGATTGTGTGCCCTGTGCTCTGTACAGCTCAAGCAAGACCAGCACGAACCGTCTCTCCTGCACACTTGTGACAAACCCCCGCAGGCATGCGGCCCTGTGATGTGGCGGCCGCACACGGCCACCGCTCCCTGCTGTGGGCGCTCAACCCTCGCCTGCCGCTGGCAGCCCTGCTGCGCCCGCTGCCCTCTGAACCAGCAGTGCCCACCCTTGCATCGCTGGCGGCAGCAGCCTTGCGGCAGTGGCTAGTGCAGCAGCTTGCAAGCTTGCGGGAGGCAGCTGCGGCCGCCGCTGCTGCGAGCGCCGCAGATGCTGCGCCGCAGGCCAGCAAGCGCCTGGGCAGCAAGCGCGGCAGCAGAGCAGGCTCTCGAGAAGGTTCGACCCATGGTGGCACTGGGTATGCAGCGCTTGCGGCAGCGGCGGGAGCGGCGCTGTTGCCGGCAGCCGTGGCTGTCCGGCTGGGCCGGTGCAGCGGCAGCGGCGGGCCGCGCGTCGCGCCTGCAGCCGGCTCTCTGCATGGCTGGCCGGCAGGCCAACCCACCAGCATGCCAGCACGCCACATCCGCCGGGCCAGCGATGGCGGCATTGGTGCAAGCAGCGCCTTGCACAGCCTGCGCCTCTTTTCCTCCACGCACAACGGATCACTGGGCGGCAGCCGCCGCAGCACAGGCTCCAACCCTCAGCAGCTTGCGCCGGCCGGTGTGCTGCTCCCGGCCAACCCAACGGCCGAGGCGTCAGCTGTGCAGGGCGGCAGCGTGGCGGGCTGCCGCACCGCCACATCCGTCACCTCGGTGGCAGGTGAGACATGAGCAGCAGTGCAGTCATGTTTTCATCACGCCGTTTGGGGCACGGGGGAGGCTGGTTTGGCCGCAGGGCACGGGTGAACAGCGTTCCTTAGGTTCATGCTGCTGCCTCGGTCCACAGTGTAATATTGTTGCCCACTGGCCAGTTGCACCTCACACCATGCCCCCTCTGCAGGCTGCCCCGTCTGCCTGGACAACGGCTTGGAGGTGGCTGTCACTCCCTGCTGCCACGGCCTCTGCCTGGACTGTGCCCAGCACCTGTGTGCAGCCGAGGACGGCGGCAGCTGCGGCGGGTGCGGCGGCGGCGGCAGCCCCCCGCTGTGCCCGCTGTGCCGCGGCCTCATGGCGGGCTTCCAGCTGCTGCCATGAGCCGAGTTGTGGCTTCACGCAGTTTGCCGCTGTTTGCCAAAAGGTGCTGCGGCAGCAGCCAGCCCCTCTGGCCCCTCTGGCCATCTGCTTTTCACAATGAATGAAGCTGTCCTGTACCTGCTGCAGCTGCGGCAGTATGCGTACCTTCTTACCAATTGACACCTTCCACAAGTGATGCCTCCCTCCATTACTCTTCCCTTGCAGCTCTCCCTCTGCGCATGCGAATGCACCCTCCTGCCCACCACCAAACGAGCGCTCGTGCGCCGCTCCCTACTCCTCCCCACAACACTCCCACTCATCCTGCTCATGCCATCTGCATGGGCGAATGCATGTTTGTGAAGTGAGTTTGCCGCGCTGCAAATGCCTTGGCACCTCAAGTTTTTCTGAAACGTTCCCATGAGCGCCTGTTGTGCCTGCCCGTCCTTCCGTTCCGTGTGTGCACCCGCGATGCCTTGCCGTGTCCACTCTCCTGTTCAAGAGCGCCTGTTGCGCGTGCCTGCATGCCCTTCCTGCCTCCTCATTGCACATGCCTCCTCCATACCACCTTGAGTGTGTGTGTCGACACATTACAATACGCATACCATAGCCAGACGTGATGAATCGCAGCAGTCAATGCAAGCAAAATTGNTTCTTCTCGGGGTGGGGCAAGTGCACGTGGCAAAATCTCTCCAGGGTGCTGAGGCGCGGGCGAGCAAGCCGGCAGCACGGGGACCAAGCTGGCCTTCGAGGCTGCCCATCACAGGCTGCTCAGGGGTGCCGGCCGACCCGCCGTCAGCGTGGGGCCATCACAGACTCATCTGCCTGCCAATCCTAGACCCATAAAGCCGGCTGACCATTGGCCCTCGAATTGGAGCCGAGCAGTGGCCGCCCAGCCATCAGGGCCCAGCCCAACCACAGGCCTTTCAGACTGGCCGAACCAAAGCGGCTTCCAATTGGCCGCAAAAAGGTTCTTCAAATCGAAGCCGCTCAAAGGCCCTTGAGGTCGGCGGCCACATTGGCGGCGGCGGTCCAGCCCTTGAGGGCCGACACAGTCGCCACAAAGCCGCGCTTGGCGTCGGCGGCGGAGCCGCTGGCGGCGGCCGACTGCAGGGCGGACAGGCTGGAGACCACGGCCGCGGCTGCAGGGAAGCGAGGAATGGACCAAAGGGTTTGGTGAGGCATGGGTGCGGTGCGCAATTGCACAGCACAATTGGACAGTTTACTGGGAGCCGCCACACGCGATTGAACTTGCAACCCTTGAGACACAGGGAGCCCAAGGCTCACCGGAGCTCTTGGAGCCGTCGGTGTAGGACAGCTTGTTGGCCGCCGACTCAAACTCGCGCACCCAGCCGCCGCTGCACCAGGGCCAGGGGAACAGAAAGAGGCAATTAATTAGTTCACATACCCAAATCACGCTAGCAACCGGCCGCTGCTCAGGCGCGCAGGGAGCAGCAAGGGCGTCGCATGCAGCGACACAGCCGGGCTTTGAGTAAGCAATAGCACGGACTGCAAGTCCTGCTGTCACTGCTGTGCAAGGTCCATCCCAGCAGCATTTGCCCTGATTGCCAACGGGCTCTCTTCACACCTCAGCGTGCCCGCCGCCGCCTTGACGTCACCCGCCTCCAGCTGCGCGCCGCTCTGTGCCAGGTTGTTGATGGCGCGCTGCACGGGGATCAGCTCCTGCTCCAGCACGCGGTCTGCGGCAAAGTAACAAATTATTAAACATTTCAGTGAGCAAATCACAATGAAAACATGCAGTGTGGGGATCAGCTCCTGCACCAGCACGCGGTCTGCGGCACGATTCGGAATCAGCAATGTCAGAGCAATGGGAGTGGAACATGAAACGGCGGGCATGGGATGAGCTACTGCCCCAGCACGCGGTCTGCGGCACAGGTGAGAAAAGCAGTACACTTTGATACACAGGGGACCCAGATGACAAAGCAAGCAATGGCAATGGCAATGTGCTGCGGGGGGAGCAGCTCCTGATCCAGCGGCATGCGCTGCATTTCAGCAGCAGCGGCACATTTTGTGGCAATTCGCATCATTAGCTAATAACAAATGTCAGTGAGGACTAAAACCGCTCGCACGGAGGCCAAACAGCACGACAATTAGGCACAGGCACACCACACAACAACATTGGCTTGCAGCAGCAGCAGCAGCAGCAGCAGCAGCGCTGAGCCGGCACCGGGTGGCACGCTAGCACCAAAGGAACTGCCGGCCGCCTGCCATGCGCACACGACCACTCAGATAATATCCCTTGGCATCACGCTGCAACCCTGCGATGCAGCAGCGGCAAAACCTGGCCAAAAAATGCACAAGCCAAGCTCACCCAGGCCCTTGGCGGAGCGGGAGAACGCCTGCTGCGTCTCGCGCTCGGCCGCCAGGCGCTTGGCGCGGTTGGCACGAGCCTTCTCCACCAGCTCCTCATCATCGTCATCGGGGATGAGCGCCAGCGCGCGGGAC
>JADXDR010000119.1:206789-217137 GCA_025026875.1 Chlorella ohadii
TGCTGCGGGCGGCGGCGGCGGGGGCCGCGAAGGGCTTCTGGACGGTGGCGAGGGCCTGCATGGCTGGGGATGGCCGGCTGCGAGCCAGGACCAGCAGGGAGGGGGAGCTCAGGTCGGGCCGGCTGGTCCGCCTGTCGACAGGCCTGTGCGCGCTGCTAATGCTTCATCTGACGATGCAAATGCTGGATGGCGGCCGTTAGAGCGCACAAGCGCCGGGGCAGCGGCCAGTGTCGGGCCCTCGCCTCACCTGTCGCAGCAGAGGCTGTCACCAGTTTCTACGAGCAGCGACGACAGCGGGCAGGCGCTGGCCCGCGCCTGATGGGCCTATCGGCGCCCCGCGCCTGCTGCGATGCGCTGTGCGCCCCATGCCGGGCGCCTGTGGCCATTGGCGCCTGTCGAGGGCTGGTAGAAGCTTGATCGCAACGTAAGGCGTGTTCTCGTGCAGGGCCCGCTTCAGCACTCGCCTGTTCGCTGTGCTTGCGCCTTTATTTCGGCGACCGGTGCTTTCTACATCATCTGCACCTGATCGGTAAGCATAAACAAGCGCTGCAGGCGCCCCAGGCGGACCCAGGGCGCGGCCTCCGTTGCGAGCGGCCACTTGCGGCGTCCCCCAGGCCGTGCCGCTTTGTTGAACAACTCACGTGGTGCTGAGAAACTACTGACTTAGCGCAACCGCGCCCTGGGCTGCTCTGGTGCACCCTGCCGCCGTCGCCTCCAGTGCCGCCGCCGCCAGCGCTGCCAACCCCCTTNCCCCGCTTTGCGACCCGCAGGGGTAAACTCAGCACAGCAGCTGCAGCGCTTGGGGGTGCGGCCATGCAGCAGCAGGGCGAGGGGCGTGCGGAGATCTACACATATGAGAGCCCACACCTAGTGTATGCGGCCGGCTGGAGCGTGAGTGCCGCCACGTGCCGCCCGTTGCTGCTGCTTGCAGCCTTGCGTCAGGCTGCATTTTTAGCTGCCCTGCGGTTTGCAAGTTGACTTACACGGCTGCTGCTGCTGCTGCTGGTGGTGGTGGTGGTGGTGGTCTACCGCAACCGTCTGTCCTGCCGCCGTCAGTTTCCCACCTGCTGTTTTGCTGCCCGCGGTGCCTTGTGGTACCCAACAGGTGCGGCCCGACCGGCCGTTCCGGCTGGCGCTGGGCAGCTTCATTGAGGACTACTCCAATCGGGTGGAGATTGTGCAGCGTGAGTCTATTGACTGCACACCGCGGCTGCCGTTGGTATACTAGGCAACTGGCCGCCATTGCAGCTGCAGTTGCAGCCTGCTCTGCTGCTGCTGAGCCTGGCGGAAATCTGGATGTGCTTGTCGGCGTTGCTCAGGCCGCCGTTTCTGCTGCACCTGCTCACCCGTTGCTGCCCTATCTACCCCTGCAGTGGACGAGGCACGAGGGGTGATCCGCTCCAACCCAGCCCTGTCATTCCAGCACCCCTACCCGCCCACCAAAGTGGGCTTCATCCCTGACAAGGTTAGCAGGAACAACAAAGACTGATAGCAATTGCGAACAAGAGTTGCTGAATGGAGTTGCATGTCCTTCGCAGCATTAGCCTGCTGCCACCATCACAGTGCGTTGCTCTGGATTCTGCCTCTCACCTACCATGTTTTATTCAGGACGGCACGCGGCCCGACCTGCTGGCCACAACTGTGCCCCACTCTCCTGCCTGCTGCGGACCTCTTAGGTTCAATGAATCTGCCAAACCCCAACCCCAGGACGGCACGCGGCCTGACCTGCTGGCCACAACAGGCGACTTCCTGCGGCTGTGGCGAGTCAGCGACGAGCCGGGCAGCGCGCAGCAGGGCGTGCGGCTGGAAAAGCTGCTGAACAACGTAGGCTGGCATGTTGCGCTGGGCTGGCTGCGCTGTGCACGCTTTAGAGCATGTGGCTGGAAAGCGGCTGTGAGCTGCTGCGCTGTTTGAAGTGCTGCGCCCCGCACAGCGTGCAGCGCAGGCCGGGTGGCAGTGAAGCGCGCCTCCTGGCGGGCCCCTGGCTTCCCTGCCCTCGACCTGAGCATCTGCTTGCCGCCATATTCGCCTTCAAACAGAACAAGGGCGGCGAGTTTGCAGCGCCGCTCACATCGTTTGATTGGAACGAGCTGGACCCCCGCCGCATCGGCACCGCTTCAATTGATACCACGTGCACGGTGCGGCATGCTTGCAAAGCTTTCTGTCTTGATGCCTTTGCATGTGCGTGCATTCGCCGCATCGGCACCGCTTCCATCGACACCACGTGCACGGTGCGGAGGGGGGCGAGGGAGCTTGCTTATCTGTTGGACTCTCCGCTGCTCTGCAGCAGCGTCTTTCTAGTTGCAGCGCAGCCTTGGTTCGCCCGTGCGGGCGCACTGCTTGGCTCACAGGTCTGCCGTGTTTCCCACACCTGCGGACTTTGTTTCTTTAGAATGTCTCCGCTGCAGTAGTGTGCAGTTCTGTTACGACCCTGCGGTGGATTTCATGGCTCACAACTCACTTGCCGTGCTCCCTCTTGCCCGCAGGTGTGGGACGTGGAGCGAGGGCTGGTGGACACGCAGCTCATTGCGCACGACAAAGAGGTGTGAATACTGTCAAAGTCTCTGTGGGTCTGGGCACATGCCTGCTGCAAGTGTTGGGAGAGGCAATTGCAAAATGCAGCAAATTCATGGCGCTTCTGCGGAGCTGAATTTCGCGCAGTTTCAAACCGGCTTCCCACTCGTCTTGATGCGCAGGTCTACGACATTGCGTGGGGCGGCGTGGGCATCTTTGCATCTGTCTCTGCAGACGGCTCGGTTCGCGTGTTCGACCTCAGGTGTGTTCTGCACCTTCAGCTGGCAGCACGTGAACTCGTGCAGAGGAAGCAGATTTGCTGGTCACTGAGATGCACGCTTATCGCCGCTGGGTGCCATTGATCAAACATGCGATTGCACACCCAAAATCGCACTGCACGTCCCCTATCTTGTAGGGACAAGGAGCACAGCACCATCATCTGCGAAAACCCGCAGCCCAGCGCTGCAACTTCGCGTTGCTGCTTCACGCCCAAATTTGCTTTCATTTTTTCGCAGGGACTAGGAGCACAGCACCGTCATCTCNTTGAACCCAGTCTGGACGTTCCAGCTCTAGCAGGCCAACTCGCTTTGTGTGCCTCCCTCTTGCAGGGACAAGGAGCACAGCACCATCATCTACGAGAGCCCGCAGCCCAGCACGCCGCTGCTGCGCCTGTCGTGGAACAAGCAGGACCCCCGCTACATTGCAGGTGGGCGTGCACCGCTGTACTGCCCACCGTTCGTTGATCTGCAACGCTGCAAGCCGGGCCCGTGGCAAAAGGGATTGCATGCTGTGAGGCATAGTCTCCATGGTCCTGCTATGAAATGCCTGTACTGTTTGCAAACATGCCATTGTGAGGCAGGCTCTCATGCTCAACCTATCTGCTCATTGTCTCCTACTTTTCCTCGCAGCCTTCGCCATGGACTCGCCTAAAGTGCTGGTGCTTGATATCCGGTACCCCACGCTGCCGGTGGCGCAGCTGCAGCGGCACCAGGTGGGCAGCCTGCTGCTGATGCATGGCAGCTTTGCCTTGGCAAGCGTCGAGAAACAGCTGCCGGTTTGGCTGCAAGCTGCAGCGGCAGTTTTTGGCGGCTTTTTACCGCTGTTCACTGCACATGCTCCTCTGATCTGCCCCCATGCGCTGTGCAGGCAAGCGTGAACGCGGTGTGCTGGGCGCCGCACAGCGCGGTGCACTTGTGCTCTGCGGGCGACGACTGCCAGGCCCTCATTTGGGACCTGGCCCTCTCAGGCGCCATGGGCGGGCAGCAGCAGGTGCGACGGCCTGCTGGCGCTGGTTTTGTGGTGGCCGTGCCGCCGCTGCTGCTGGTCGTGCTGCTGCTGGCGCAGCGGCTATTCCGTTTGCGCCCACAGTGCTATTGCTGAGTTACGCGGCATGGTCGCCCTCCTGCCCGGCTCCCCGCGGCCATGACACGTGCTTGCTCAGCACTGCCTGAATCTGACACACGCTCCTCACCATGCCCCATTCTGCCCACGCAGGACGGCGCGGCAGCGCCAGCAGCGGGCGGCGGGCTCGACCCGATCCTTGCTTACAACGCCGGCACCGAAATCAACCAGCTGCAGTGGAGCGCCTCGCAGCCCGACTGGGTGGCCATCTGCTTTGGCAACAAGGCCCAGATACTGCGCGTCTGAGGCGGCCAACTCCTCCTTGCGCAACAAGGCCAGATACTGCGGGTGTGAGGGGCTACACAGCCCACAATCTGCGCACGTTTGTTGGCCCAGTGGTTGCATTTGGAGCCCCTGCCTGCTGATCCTGCCGAGCCTGCCTGCACCTGCTTGATGGCCTTCGCTGGGCGCTCTGCCTATTCTCACATGTACCCTCCTACTCTCACCTGCCACAAATTCATCGCCTGACTCGTGCCTGCCTGCCAGGCTGCTTGAGCGCTCACTCCATGTACCCTCCGCCACCCTGACTGCCATCTATGTACCCTCTGTGACCCGCCCCGTACGCACATGTAACAGTTCAAGTGGGCTGCAGGGCTTACAGCCAACAATGGAGCTTGAATAATGCAGCTGTGCCGCAAGGTGCACAGGCTTAAACNAAAAGGCGGGCGGTAATGCCAGCTTGAGTGTAGAGCGGATATGAAAGTGGGAAAGGGAAGTGGACGATAGTATGTTGGAAAACGTAGCTCTTTGGGGACAATGGAGTTTTGGAAATGAGCGGTCAAGCGCAGCGCAGGGCAGCAGGGGCCCCGCAGCTGCCCAGACGCAGTGCGCCCTTGCTGGGGACAGCTAGCTGCTTATGCCAAGCTGCGGGTTCACGTGCTATGCCTGCTGCAGCCGGTGGCCGCCAATGCACTAGCAGCCCACACTGCTGGCTGGCCGCTCATCAACTGCGGGCCATCTGCTGCTGCCTGCTCAACTGCGCTCCGTGCAGGCAATGCCCGCAATTCTGCTGCTGCCTGCTCAGCTGTGTTCCTTGCGGTCGGCGGCCGCAATCTGCTGGCTCTCATTCGCCTCCAGGGCGTCCTTGGCCACCACCAGTGCCAGGGCGTCCTGTGAAGGGGAGCAGAGTGGAAGCAGAATGGACAGAGTTGGCAATGGCAACCGCCGAGCGTCGTTGGCCAGAACAAGAGCAAGGACATCCTGTGGATGGCGTGATAAGAGCACGGAGAGCAGAGGGGTCTGCCGGGAGGGAATGGNCTTTCCAGGAGAGAGCAACGGCAGCCCGTCGAGCACATCAAGACAGGAACGCGCTCGGCATAGGTTCCGACGCAGCTGCCGCGCTCGAGCACAGCGGCAACCGCCCAGCCGCCGCTCGCAGCCCGGCAACCGTCATTGCCTTCCCCCTGTCTCCTCGTACGCTTCCCCTCACCTTGATCTCCTCTGAAGGCAGCTTCCTATACTGATACTGCGCAACCACCTGGTTATCGACCACCTTTTTGTGGTCCTTGTCCCAAGCCTGAAGAGAGGAGGGCGGGTGGAGGCGGGCAATGGGTGCCGGCCCGGCAGCCGGTGCGGGGCAACTGGTCAACAGCGCACAGTGCCCACAAACACACTCAGCGGGCGCGCGGCGGCAGTAATTAACCCATGCACGACCTCCCGCTGCCACCGATGCCCAGCCGTTGCGCCAGCACACCTTCAGGCCATTCAGGTACAGTGCAACCGTTCTTCCACACAAGGTGCCATTCCCGCGCTCGCTGGGATACGGCACATACAAGCCTCCTTGCACCCCTTTTGAACACACCCCTCACCTCCAGGCCCTCCATGTACAGAACTACCATGGTGTGTCGCACAAGCTTCCACCACCCCTGGGATTGGCACAGCCTCCCTGCAGACCCTCTGTGGCCTCATGAGAGCTGATTTCTCACCTCCAGCCCCTCCATGTACAGAACCACCATGGTATCATCGTCCTTCACCAGGCCGTACCACATGCCTGTGTCCTCGTCCTTAGTGCCCTGCAGACATAGGGATGTGTTCGCCAATTCTCAAAACAGCAGGCGAGTGTGCAGCAGGGCGCAGGCAGCAGCATCGGTTGCTGTGCAAGGCGGCAACTTCTACTCCACGCATCATCGCTCCACCAGCAATTTGACAAAAAAAACCAGGTCATGAGGTTCACAAACCAGCCACTCATGAGGCCTCACCACGAGCAGCACGCCGTCGTTGGTGCTGGCACCCATGCCCAGCATGCGCGTCACCGCCGGCTTTTCGCCCGGCTTGCCAATCAGGTAGTAGGCACCAAAGGCGCCGGTGGAGGGGTAGATGGCGGGGATGAAGAGCTTGAAGCTCAGAGGGCCGGTGGCGGGGGAGGTGGCGTTGGCCAGCACCGCTGCATGGGCGGGGGTGGTTGGCGGTAGGAACGGAGGATGATGCACGTGCCGCCGCTGCAGGCAGAGCTGCTGGCGGCTCAGCGGGGTATGCATGCAGCCCGTTACATGTGCCAGCGCACGGTATGCATGCAGGCGCAGCCAGGGGTAAATTGCATCAATACGCCAGCAGCAATCAGCCAAACAAACAGTGCCTACCCTCGAAATCCACATCCTCAGCGCTGATGTCCGCGGCAGCGGCGGCCTTGGCGGCCTGCCGCAGGGTGTCGTCCAGCACAGATCCGTCCATGCGGAAGCCGTCCACCTGCTCCCACACGCCTGCATGAGTTCATAAGGCGGGGTATGAGTAAGGGTGGGCGCCTGACATGTGGCAGGCATCAGATCGGATGGCTGCGAGGGGGCGCAAGCGGCGGCGGCGCCGCCGCTGGATGGGATTTGCGGCCCGCACCCACCTGCCACTTGCGCAGCTTGCTCCGCGGTGAGCGCATCTCCAGAGAACAGCAGTGGCAGGAACTGGGACTGCGCGCTGGCCAGCGGTGCGGCGGCAGCGAACAGCAGCAGGATCGCCGCAAGCGCGGGGCCCCGAGCCATCATATTTGTGTGATGTCTGCAATTGTGCGGTAGCTGGGCCGCGAGCTCGTGCCCACGCAAAGTTTGCCGGCCTGTCGGAGCGCCTGCCGGTCAGCACTAGGCGATGCCGCTGTCAGTCGAATGGTAGGAAGCAGTGCAGACGGTGGGGGCGCTGCCCAGGGAAGTGCCTCTTGCCTGATGAGGTGCCAGCCGGGCGGTGGCGGCCGCCTCGTGCATGCACCCCGTGGGCATGTCATCTGCTGCTGAACACCAGCAGCGTGGGTGGCATTTACATGTGCTCTGCACCACGGCTGGCGCAGTCAGACGATGTGTGATAGCAGCATCTGCCAAAGTTTGAGGGAGCCAAGCTGGATGCCGTCCGCCACCGCAGGACAGACGGGCTTGCAGGCTTGTGCAGCGAGGCGCCACACATGCACTGCCTCAGCTCGTCTCAAATGCCGCTGCAGCTCTGCTGCCCAGCAGCAGCCACCTTCTCAGTTCCTCCAAGGTGACGGGAATTCTGTCTTGCGGTTGTGCAGTATGCACTGGGTGGTCCGGTGCAGGTGTTGATCAGCCGCCGCAGCACTATTGCCGCCACAGACTGGCTGGTCAGCCTGCATGCTGAGTAGTGCACTGCGTACACTAAAACAGCGCACACACCGGCAACAGCCTTACCCACAATGACTAGATGACACTTGCATGCGCTGTGCAGCGCACATGCCGCTGCCGCCCAGCCGCCAATCCCCACAGGCTGCCGTCCAGTTGTCACTCTTGTTGCTGCCGTTGACGTGCCGCCATGCTGCAGCAAGCTGTGTTTGGCCGGCTGGCGTCCTCGGCTCGACTAGCCAGTGGCAGCAGGGGCGGGGCTGCAGCCGTATCACACCGCCTGTGGGGCAGCCAGGTCGGGGAGAAGGCGGAGGGCCTGCAGGACGCTGCCCAAGAGGCAGTCAACGCCACAGGAGCAGGCAAGGGCAGGCGGGGCGGCATCCGCGCACCCAGGTTCCCTGCGGTGCCGCTGCCGACCTCTCCCAGCGGTTTAACATTTTACATGTGAGGTGTGGCCTGCTAAGATTCACTGACCAGCACTGCCGACATGCGTTTGCCGTCCGCAGGAGTCAGCGGTGCGGCGGCTGAGTTTGGGCCAGGCGGGCTGCACTCGCAGTCACTCGAGGGCTCCAGTGAGGCCGGCACTGAAGGCGGTAAGTTTGCTGGTGCGCTGGTGTGGTCGCCCATCGCCCATGCCGCACAGACTGTTCTGTCATGCAAACATGTTGGGTTGATGGATACACATGCAGCCTATTGCCCGGCGCCCACATGATCAGCAAATGACCACATGGGTGACCCGCCTCATGCCGCATCAAACGACGACTCGTCAACGATCACTCCGCCCTGCCCTGCCCTGCCAGCAGGCGGCCAGCACCCGCGTCAGACCGTGTACCCCGGAGCCGGCCCCGGCCAGGACGAGCGCCTGGCGGCAGAGGAGGCGGCGGCTGAAGAGGGGGAGGGGCAGGAAGGCGAGAGGGCACCCGCCGGCGGCGCCTCGAGCAGGGCGGCGTCGGGCATTGACGACACAGCGGGCGGCACTGCTTGAATGCAACCGGCATGCAGATGTGCAGCATGATGCCTGCGTTGCAAACCAACCACACACAATGAGCTGTGCCCGCTGAGCCCTGTGAAGCGTTGCGAACTCGACCGGCACCTGCCGCCGCCCGCCAGGCGGCAGGAAATGCGGTGCTGCCCCCAACCCACCTCGCCCGCTGGCAGCCTCGACACGCACTCGTCACGATGCTGCACTCAAGAGGGCTGCTGCGGCCCCTGGCGCACGCCTGGGCGGGCGGACCGAGTGGTGGGCAGGCGGCCTGGGCGGCCCTGGCACCCCTGCGGCCCCTCAGCAGCACAGCAGGTGGGAACGATGACCTGGAAAGGGGCTACGGCCCCAGAAGCAGCACGGCCGTGGCCGCGGTCCAAGGGGCGCCGCCAGTGCGCCACCGCTCGCACACGCCGCTGTGCTGCCGGCCGCACACCTGCTGCCTCCCTTCTCGTCTCCACAGGCGCAGGGTCAACAGAAAGCGAGATTGTTGTGGAGCAGCACCACCAGGAGGAGGTGGCTGAGGAGGAGGCAGAGGAGTGGGCCCTGGGGCAGCGGGAGCACCATGAGCATGAAGGCTTTGAAGCCCTGCCCTGGCCGCCAGTAGCTGACCCGCCCTCCAACAGCAACAGCTGGCACAACGGCGGCAACAGCAGCAGCGCGGGGCCGGTGCGCTTTTACAGCGCGGCCAGCGGGCAGGCGGGCGGCGGGGGCACGGCAGGCGGGGGCGCTGCAGCGGGTGGGAAGAAGGAAGCAGACAGGCCTGCATGGGAGCGAGCGGAGGTGCTGTGGGAGGCTGAGGAGCCTCAGCCGTCCAGCGGCAGGCCGGGCGGAGAGGAGCGGGACCCGTTCCAAGGTGGGAGGGGCGGCGTGGCAGTTGGCATCACCGGCGTTCCATGCCGGCGTGGGGTGGCTTGAGAGCTTGGCGGGTGCAGCATTTGATGCGTTGGCACGGACGACCGCTTGATGTCGATGTGCAGACGTTGAGATGGCTGCCAGGGGCCGACACATGCTAGCCCCATCCCATGCCGCCCTCATTGAACCGCAGGCGAGGAGGTGAACCCGCACAGCCAGGACCGCATGAGCCAGTCTGCCCGCGAGAAGATGCTGTCAGATGAAGCCGAACGGCTGGCCAATGAGAGCGGGCCCTGAGTGGCCAGGCAGTGCTTGGCAGTCGGCACAACCAGCTGGCCAATGGGAGCGTGGCCTGAGGTTTCTGTTGGCAGCTTGATCTTTGGTTGCTTTTGACTGCATGTCTGCTGTTGTGCAACCCACGCTCTATGCATGCGCCGAGCAGTGCTTACAAACAAAAGTGCGTTTGATTAGATTCAAGTTGGCCAGTGGCGATTTGCAAGTCGCAATGAAGGTGTCCAAGTTGTCAGCAGAGAAAAGCATCACAGCTACTGGCAGGCCGCAGCTAAGGCAGCTGCTGCGGCTGCTGCTCCATGGCTGCCGCAGCAGCGTCCAAGGCTAGTGCTGCACGCGCACCACCTTGCCGCCCGCTCGCCAGTAGCGGATGCCGCTCCAGTCGATGTGCTGTGTGACGAATGTGTAGGCAATGCATAGCGGGATTACTGCGCGCAGGGAGGGAGGGAGATTGGAGGGCATTGCTGGGTTCTGATGGATGCAGCGGATTTGGGGCAGTTGTCGTTGGGACGGCATGGCGGCAGTGCGCGGCGGCAAACGTACGGGCGATGACTGCGCCCCAACTGGCGGCTGCACAGCTGTGCAGGTGCAGTCTGCAGCCCAGCATGCAAGATTCATGCCAAACCCCACCTGCGTTGTTCAGGTAGAAGCCCAGCCAGTGCACTTTGGTAACCACCCAGCTGCACGTGAGGATTCACTGCCCACCTGCGTTGCTCAGGTAGAAGCCCASYSRCRGCTNGNSMCANGC
>JADXDR010000119.1:265781-277986 GCA_025026875.1 Chlorella ohadii
GTGCTGCAGGATGGCGGGCGGCAGGCTGCCCGAGCCGCTGCGCACGGCGCCGCCGGGCAGCGTGCCTGCTGCCATCTGCTGCTGCAGCAGGTCAGCTGGAAGGAAAGCAGGGGCTGCGCCGCCGGCCATCTGCCCTGCAAAGGCCGGCGGCGGCTGCATGCCGTACCCCGCGGGCTGCTGCGGCAAACCAAATGTGGGGAGCTGCTGCTGCCCAGCGGCAGCTGCGCCCACTTGCTGCTGAGCCAGCAGCGCCGCAAGGGAGAGGTTCATGCCGGCATCACCCAGCCCGCCTGCCTGCTGTGGCCGGGCCTGCGCCTGCTGCTGCCGCTGCTGCTGCACTGCCGGCGGCCGCTGCTGCTGCTGCTGCGTCAGGTTGGCCTGCTGCTGTAGGAGGTGGAGCAGCGAGGGGTTCTGCAGGCAGGTGGGGGCGCAGGTGTCAGCCGCCGCAAACAGTCAGTCGGGTGCAGGCGGCGGCAGCAGCGGCAGTCCAGGAGAACCTGGACTGCCGCGGGCTCCAAACCGGCGTGGCTGCGATTTCTATTCGGGGGCAGGAGAGCGGAGCAGCTCCGAGCGCGACAGCGGGCCGAGCAAGAAGCGGCGCGCCTGGCTGGGGCTGCGTGCCCAGCTCCCAACCCTCCCTTGCAATCTGGCAGGGCCAACAAACGTGCAGCGAGCGCCGGAAGCCCGCCTGGGGGACCGCCACGCAACCAGCGCGGGAAGGGGCACCTGGCTACCCGGCGGCGCAGCTGGCAGCCTGCAAACGCTTGCCCAGCTCTCACCCCGACTTGGTCAACGCCCTGGGCTGCGCCAGCCTGCTGCCAGCCAGAAAGCTCCATCGTGTTTGCTAGCAGGAGCGCCTATTTGTACACATGAGCTCCACAAGCTGCTTGCAACTGTTGCCACAGCTGGGGCAGGGGGGACCTCGCTGCTAGGGCCAGGGTGGCTCAGCATGGGTATGACAAATTGGGCTGGAACCCGTCTCCTGCGCACTCCTGCACATAGGCGCGCTCGTGAGGTATGCTCTGAGCCATCAACCACCCGCTTGAGCACAAGTGGCCGGCCGTGCGACGTGCCGCTACAGCCGCCTGACAGGCTGCGCAGCCTGCGTGCAGGCTGCGTGCGTATTCAGTCTCAAAAACTGGCGATTTGATGTTCAGCGATGCGCAGTGAGCCGCTGGGGCTGGCCGCCGCGCACCGGTGGCCGCCGTGCTCCCGACCGCACAACCCCTGCCACGTTGGCAGCCGGCGTCTGTGGCGCCCAAACCAGACTGGTAGGGGCTGTGCAGAGCATGCATGGAGCTGGGAGCGGCACCACTGGCGCAGCAGGGCACACGCGCTGGCCACGGCCCACTCCTCTCCTGCCTATGCGTCCCTCCGCGCCGGGCGCTTAACCGACCCGCAACCGTCCTGCGAGCTCAGCAGTCGCGGCCACATTGCAATGTTTGAACATTCTGCGGGCCAAGCTCATCACGCTGCACCCTCTACCGCCGCCTTCTGCTGCGGCTGCTGCACGGGCGCAGAAGCCAGCCCCTCGAGAGCTTGCCGCAGGTCCCGCAGCCGCTGCGCCAGCGTGCCTCGCCGCTGCCGCACCGCCGCCGCCGTCCACTCCTCCCCGCTAAAGTCCGGCAGCTTGCTGCCCACGCGAGGCAGCTTGCGCTGCTGCAGCTGCTCCGCCGCCGACGCCTGTGCGTCCTCCTGCGCCGCTGCTGTCGCGGCGCCGCCGCCGGCCGCTGAACGCTCCTCCCGCCGCACCAGCATCGCCTCTGCGGCTGCCAGCCNGAGCGTCCCGTTCCTCTAGCACCTTGATGCGCTGCCGCAGCGAGCGCTCCACCTCTGCCAGGCTTGCCGCGTCCGCCGCTCGCTCGTGCTCGAGCCGCCGCCCCGTCATGCGCTGCGCGCTGCGCCACATGGGTCATGCACGTGGCGGGGAGCCAGCATGGAGGTGTGTCAGCGGGCGGGACGCATGTTTCCAACACCAAGCATTGCAGCTGGAGGTAGGCATGCACTGCATAGTTGCAGGCGTGTGCATGCCGCTGCTGAAACACTCGGCTTGCCGCCCTTGACGGCGCCTGCCCAATGGTGCCTGCTCCACATCAATCTACCGCCTTGCGCACCCAGCACGATTCAACCATTTCCCCCGCTGCCTCCGCTGAGCTCCCTTTACCCCACCCCGGCGCACCGCTCCTGCTCCGCAGATCCCAGCAGCTGCCGCGCCTCGGGGCTTGCAAGGAACCGCAGCTTGAAGGCGGCAAACTCGGCTGCATTGGTCTTGGCAAACTTGCTGGCGAACAGCGGCTCTGCAGGTAAGGTAAGGGGGGAGGGATGGAGGGGAGGGGAGGGGGGCACAGGCTGGGGCGGGGATTCAGCAGGTCAGAGGGCTGTGCAGCAGCTCAGCAGCAGGCGCCAACGGGGCACAGCGCACAAGCGGTGCATAGCAACATCAACCGCCTGGCCGACACGCATCATGCATCATGCCAGGCTGCACCACGCCACACCACGTTGGCGCTCCCCACCCTCCCGCCATGTGTGCGTTCACCCTCCCTGGTCAGCCCTGCTCACCGCTGGACGCCAGCCAGCCGGTGGGCGACTCAGCTACCAGTCGGCCCACCGCTCGAAGGTACTCCCCTCGAACCACGATTCGCTCCAGCCGGTACGACAGGTAGAATGGGTGGCGGCANCNAGCACTTGGGCCACCGCTGCATCGTCGCCCTGTTGTTNGGGGGCCCAGGGAGGGCATACTGAGATGAAACGAAGGGCCAGGCAACGCAGGCAAGCAGGTAGAATGGGTGGCAGAACAGCACTTGAGCAACCGTCGCTTCGTCGCCCTGTTGTGAGGGGGGCAGGGGGGACATACTGAGATGTAACACAGGGCCAGGCCAGGCAGGCATGGAGGCAGAACGGGCGGCGGGATAGCAGGCACAAAATGAACAAACAAACAGCAGGTCGTACCTCCAGCAGGTGCTTGAGGTACTCGATTTTGGCGGCATAGGTGGGGCTGGACACGTCCAGCCGCAGGACTGCTGCATTCGCCTCCAGCATGCTGCGGCAGCAGTGTTTTGATTGATGAAAATCCCAGCGCGTGTGCCAGTGCGGGTCACAACGTGCAGAATGGCGGGGCGGCCAGCATTGGCACAGCCAGGCAAGCAAATCAATGCAAGCAGCGCAAGGGCAGCCAGCTGCCGCGCCACATCCCCCCCGCCCCACCTTTTCAGCTGGGCGGGCGAGAGGCGCAGCACCGTCTGCCACATGCCCAGGTGCTTGCGGAGCAGCGCCAGCGAGCGGCCAGTCATGTCTGGCTGGGACACCAGCACCTGAGGGGGAGGGAGGGAAGAGGAAGAAGGGCCAGGTAGTACCAATGAGAGGCGGGGAATGCCTTGTGAAGAGAGTGGGACACCAGCACCTGAGGGGAAGGGAAGCATGGAGGTCGGCCAGATGTGAATATGGATCAGGGGGCATGCGGGTCACTGTGCCTGAGCGCAGGCTCACTTGTTGCTAAGCAAAGCAACGCAAGTTGCATGTGAAGATGCTGCATGCGCGACCGGTGCAGCCTGGGCCAGGTTGCGTAGCAGCAGAGCCTAGGCATACACCACGCATTCAGAGGGCCGGCGAGCCCTGGTGCAGGGCTTGCAAAAGTGGTGGCTCAGAACTTGTTMCAAGGCCTAAAGGGCAGCACGCACCCGCGCCACCGCTGCCTGGCTGAGCCCCAGCTCATCACGCATGAAGCCCACCCACTCAGACCGCTTGTTCCCGCTGCAGGGGCGGGCAGGACAGAAGAGGGCATGCAGCGGGTGAGGACCACAGCCAAAAAGCCCGCCTGCGACGGCCGCTGCATATGCTGAGTGCTTGCAAGCAGCAAGCTCCCTCTTTGCAGGCCGCCCGCCTGCTCAGGAAGTGTGCAGGGGACCCACAGCACATCACACCCAGCCAAGGCGCGACCAAGCAGCATCCCTCGCCACTTGCAACCAAAGCACGGCCCACCGATGATCACACCTGTAGATCAGTAGGTGGGGGAAGCGCGTGATTGCGCGCGGCAGCTTGCTGGAGGGCACGCCTTGCTCCAGCAACCACCGCCGCCCGTGCTCGTGCTGCGCCGCGCTGTACGCGGCTGCGGCGCAGGAGGTATGGGCAGCAGGTATGCATGAGGCTTTGGCCGCCGCTGTTGCCCGGCAGTTGCCTCCACAACAGGTGCGCGGAGGGACCCAGCACGACGCCAGCAGGGCGCAGCACAGCGCAGCACGACACAGCATGCACAATGCATGATAGCCTGTCTGCATTCCTCTGCCAAGCCCGGCTGCAGCCAAGCCCGGCGGATACCAGCCCGTATGCACTTGACCCAGCCGCGGCGCCTGCGCAAACACACTTGATCCAACTGGCCTGCCTGCCACAGCGAGGTGTGACCAGCCCCCAAGCCTGTGCAGCCTGAAAGTTTCAGCCCATATTCCAACTCACCCACAAGGACGTACTTGCGCAGCAGGGTGGCCACATCCTTCTTGCTCAGCCCCAGCTCCTCGTGCAGCCACCTGATGCGCTCCTGTACTAGGGGGATCAACAAGCAGTTAGCTTACCACAATGACTTTCAACCAGGTACGGCCCCAGCTCCTTGTGCAGCCACTTGATGCGCTCCTGCACCGGGGGGCCGGGCATGCAGTGAACTTTCACAGTGATTTAGATGGGGACCCAGCTCCGCGTGCAGCCAGTTGAATAGATCAGGCAGCCCTTGCTCAGCGGCCAGCCAGCCCTCAGCAAGCCCCCACTGCCCAGCTGCACGCACCTCAATCGTCTCTGGGCGGTACATAAAGAAGGAGGGGTGGCTCACCACCACCCGCCGCACATCGGCGTGGAGCAGCCCCCAGCCCCGCAGCAGCTCGCAGATGGGCAGCATATTGCGCGGCAAGTCCTGCAGGGGGCGCAGCAAAGGGAGGGGGATTTTGTCTGGGGGATGCAGTGTGTTGCGCGGCAGGTCCTGCAGGCGGGGGCAGCAAAGGGTGGGGGAATTCGACTTGGCTGCGACGTGTTGCCGGGCAGGTCCTGCACAGGATGAGCAGGCGAGATGCAGCATGTTGCGCGGCAGGGCAGCAGTGCGCGCGGCAAAGGGGCGTTGGGGCGGGGTGCCGTGAACGACACCCAGTTCGTCTTAACCAGTATGCCTGGCATGGCAGGCAGCCATGCAGAAGGGCGGGGCTGGGAGGGGCGCGTCTCCCCTGACAGCCACCATGCTATACCAGCACAGCGCAGCGCAGCGGGCTCACCGCGCGCAGCAGGAAGGGGCACTTTCTGGCGATGCGGGCCAGCTGCTGCGGGGTGAGCTGCAGCTCCTCCGCCAGCTGCTGGCAGTTGTGCCGCAGCCGCTCCACAGAGGTGTCCACTGCAAGGAGAAGAACGAAGCCAAGTTCGACCAATTTCGGGGCAGCAGGTGTGGGCAAGGACCGTGGCAGGCAGGTAATGAAGGAGCATTGCATGCGGAGAGCACAGCACGCCGTGGTGCCAACCCCGCTCCAATGCCAACCAACACGGCTGCTCCCCGCCCTCTCCCTCACCCAGTATGTGCGGGTGCCGGCGCACAAGGGCCGCCACATCCAATCCGACAATCTCCTCGCTCAGAAAATCCACAACTGGCATGACCTCCGCCAGAGACACCTCCCGAGGCTGCCTGCGGCGGTAGCACTGCGGCAAGGGAGGAGCCAGGCGCGGCAAGCTGTTGGCTGGCCGCGCCCTGCCCTCTGTGGGGTGGTGCATGTGGCGCACGCCGCGGCAGCAGGCAGCAAGCGTTGCCGGCCACAGCAGGCAGCCGCAGGCGGCGGCACGCGGGCATGTGATGCAGTAGGGGCGTAGCCGCGGGCAGCAGCGGCACGCGCCTGGGACTCTGGAGGTCCCAAGGTTTGGATGCGCTCCAAGACTGCATCTGCCTCTAGTGCGTCCAGCCCCAGCTGCCCAGGTGGCACGGGCGGGGGCAGGAGGTCAGAACGGCGAGGCAGTCAAGCAGTGGCAGCTGCTGGTTCACTGCAAACTGCATGCAAACTGCAACGGAACTTTAGCCGACTGATGCTGTTGAGTGCACAGAGACGCGGGCAGCCTGGCATGCAGTCCTGGAATGCAGCTGCCCTGGCACTCAGGAAAGGACTGTTCGACACAGGCAAGTGAGCAGGACTCACCCGGTCTTGAAGGTACTGCACCACCGCTGTTTCCGGCAGCAGCGACCGAACCGCACGCCTCAGCACCTCTGCTGTCTGCTGCTGCTGCTCATCTGCCGCTGCTCCTGCCGCCGAGCTCCAATGCAGGCTGCGGCGGCCAACTGCCAATGGCAAGCAGGCAGCTGCTGCGCTAGGTTGTTGCAATGTAGTGCTGCCATCAGCAGCAGCGCTGCGCAGCTGCCATCTGCGGCTCCCACTGCCCCATTGCACATTTCTGGGGCTGCTGCTGTAGCTGCGGCTGCTGCAGAGCTGCTGCGACGGTGTGGGCACGACGGCCAGCGATGCGGCAGCAGCGCCGACGGCGGCGGCAGCGGCACTGCTGGGCGCTGCTGTGTGGAGCGGCTGGCTGCATCCACTCCAGCCCCACAGCGTGGCCAGCAAAAGCAGGCTGCTGCCGCCCTGCGCAGCCAGAGGCAGCTCGGGCGGCTGGCTCGGCTGCAGCACCGACAGCCGCCGGCTCGCGGTCCTCAGCATTGCAAACGCCTTGCGAAATCGGTGCGCAGGCCAGCAGGTCGGCAAGAGCCGGGTTTCTTCCTCATGCAAACGCCGTCGAAATCAGCAGCCCAGCACGGCACTTTGCACCATTGCGCCCCGATCACGCATCCACAGACAACCGTGAGCAGGATTCTTGGTCGTCCAGCAGGCTCCGACAGCTAGAGAGGCTCCTGCCTGTTCGCTCGCGGCCAAAGCACCTCCGTTGCGCATCCATGAGCTCAATAGTCATCACGACCGCCCCGATGCGGCAAAGCAGCGGCCTGCGCCTCCATTCCCGCACGCCAGCTGCAGCGCCGCCGCTCCGCCCGCCGCTCTTTCGCCGCCAGCGGCCTTTGCGGTGCCCCTCCTCTGATGCGGCCTCTCTGCCAGTGCCCGACAGCAGCAGCGGCAACGGCAACGGTACACCAGCAGGCAGCAATGGCGCGGGCCCCGCAGGGGAAGTGCAGCAGGCGGGGACCGCAGGGCAGCAGCAGCGGAGCGGATTCTTCGGCTGGGTGCAGGCGCAGCGGGAGCGCAGCGCTGAGCTGCGGCAGAAGCTCGCTTCCCTGGGCCTTGCAGCAGTGCTGGCATACGGTGAGGCTTGCGCTCTGCATGGTGCTGGGAAGTGCGGCGCTGTTGCTGCTGTGCCGTCTATGAAGGCTGGATTGCGAATGACGATTGGCACTCGGCTTCCCCGGCCCACTGTGCAGGTCTGTTTGACGGTGTGTCCTACACCATTGGTGAGTGCTTCGGGAAGGGCCTGGGTTAGTTGAGCTGGCCTGGTGAGCGGCGCAATGCACACACCGTTGTGCTTGCACTAGGCTGCGCCGCCTGCTTGGCGTGGCGAGGACAGGTGCCGCTTGTCCTGCATGCGCAGGCCCACACCCCTTGTGCTGTGTGCTCCCGTGCTGTGTGCGCTGTGCGCCATGGCACTGGCGCTGGCCTGCTCAGAGCACTGCGCCACTACCCTCCCCTTGCTGCTGCAGCCTTTGCGCTGGCATTCCTCGGCTATGAGGCGCAGACGGGGCTCAACCCCACACAGAACGTGGCCGACATTGTGAAAATCTGGTGCGCTCCTGCTGGTTAAGTGCATGTACAGAGAGCTGGTTGAATGGCCCTGCGGTAGTGCGCCTTATCCTCGCTCTGGAATTGAGCTATCCCAGCTCAATGCGGCTGGATCCTGCTGAGCGGACAGCGCAGTGGCACAGCGTGCCGCGTCTTCCACTGCCAGCTGCCGCCCCGGCTGTTTGTAGCACACCTTCACGCCTCTGCTAGCGCCCTCGCCCTACCTCATTCACAGCATCCTGATGCTGTTGCTGCTGCCTAGTCTCCCCCTCTTGTGATCACAGCTCCGGCCCCCTGTGGATCCTCCTTGTGTCCCGCCTGCAGCATCCTGATGTGGGCGGGGAACAATGTGACGCGGCCGTTCCGGCTGGCGGGTGCTGCGGCACTGGCGCCCTTTGTCGACCGGATGATGGAGAAGCTGCAGGTGGGTGGTTGCATGTTAGGGTTATTGCACTGGTTGCATTTGCACTGGTTGCGTTTAAGCTCACGCCTGCATCGCATGTGCGCAGTGCCCTGTCTGCCCGCTCTCCATGTGCAGCCTTTGGCCTGCAGATCTACTGATCTACTTGCTGCGAGACGACCCACCTGCAGCGCAACAGCTTTGGCACTCCAACCGCGCTCGGACAACCATTCAATGTGCCTGCCGCCCTGCCCCACCTCCTCACCGCAGGCCCGGCTGAAGCTGCGCAGCAAGGCTGCCGCTTTTGCCATCATGGCTGGCACTCTTGCAGTCGTGTGCTTCTCCATTCTTGGCGCACTCTTCTTCTCGCGCTGGGTGCGCGGCTGAGGCAGCCGTTGGAGTGCGGCTGCGGCAGCCACTGAGGCAGCCACAGTTGTTGCAGCCACGGGCCGGCTGGAGCCAGCATGCCAGCTGGGGATTGCGGTGCACAGCGACAGCCCTGCCGCAGCGGAGCATGCCCAGTGCAGCAGTAGCTTGAGCAGCTCACGCTCATGGTGCAGCATGGCGCAGCAGGAGGCGGTCGCAGAGGGCGCCGCTGCTGGCACGCCTTTGCCGGTTGGCTGCAGGTTGTGGCGAAGGCATGCCTGCATGACTGTTCGGCTTGCTTTATTATTGCAGTGTGCTTTGACGTGCTGATGATTTTGTTGATTTGACANGACCCCTGACCACTGTGATGCAATTGTTGAGTCGCTGAAGCCGGCATGGCCAGAGTTTGAGTGGCAACGTGCTGGTACGAAAAGCTGCTGCCGATGAACAGAGGGCAGGCGGGCAGGCGGCTCGCTGTTTGGTGCAGCGTATCCCTGATCATGTTGTAGCAGCTGCCTGCTCCACATGTCCTATCAACTGTTAGGCGGTGCAGGCTGGGGCAAGCGCGCCCGTGCTGCCTCGGCGGCCACGTGGCGGCGGGCAGCGGCGGAGCCCTTTGCGAAGCCTCGTTGGCTCTCGTGTACGTCCTTCTGCCTTGAACAGCTGCTGCATATCCAATTGAGCGGCCGTGGCCCCGGCGGAAGGCTCCCGAGCCCCGAGGGATGGAGAGCTCCATCGGCTGGTGGCTGCTGGAGCGCGCCCCAGATTTTTTTNATGACTGCGTCCTGAAGGAAATCGCCTCGCGGCAGCCGAGCCTGGCGCAGTCACCGGGCCAGCGCCGTGCCGCCGAGCAGGTGAGCGGCGGCGGGCGGTGCCGCCATGCCACCGTCGGTTGCCTCGCGACGCCCAGCATGCCATCAGCTCCCCATGCAAGCAGGCGGCGCTCTATGACGAGAACAAGGAGGCTGCTGTGATAGCTTACAACCACATCATGGCCAGCTGGAAGCCCCGCCGGCAGTGCTTCTGCTCCACCGGCTGGGGCGCCTGCTGCAGTGTAGTGCGTCACATGGCAGCCCCGCTCCCCGCCTTTGCGCCACGCGGCAGCCTGGCAGTGCTGGATGAGGAGGTCCTGACTGAGGACATGGCCGCGCAGCTGTGCTGGGGTTACAGCCCGCAGCAGCCGCTGGTGACGGCCCCCATTCAGGAGCGGCGGGGCGCGCATTGTTGCGGGCTGTGACTGTGGGGCCCTAGTTTCCGCCCAGCCCAGCCGCGCAGAGCCTGGGTGGCAGCCCAACTGCACGTGCCGGGCAGGACGCCCCGCCAATTGCATCCCAGAGGGCTGTGCGGCGCGGCATTCGGCGTGTGTTTGGCTGGTCTACCCTTTCTGCTGGGCAACAGCCATCCAACCCCTGCTACTAGCAGTAGTACATACCTAATCATCAGTCGTGCCACTGGCGCAGTCAGCACCATCCCGCCCAGAAACTGGACACACCCACCAAGCCAGCAAAATGCATATCGACGATCGTCAGCCTGGCGCCTCATCTGCCTCCCGCACACGTGCTTTGAGGCTGCACGGCCTGCCATCCTGCTCTGCACTCTTCAGTTCAGATCATCCATCGGTGTAACCCTCTGAACGTGTGTTGAAAGTGACCGTGACGAGAAGATCAGGCATGAAACAAAGAAAATGAATGGGTGTCGGACGAGAGGAAAAGCTGTGTGCCAACCCCAATGGGAGAGGGTGCTTGCAGATGCCTCACCCCATACATGCAACAGCACATGTGCAGAGCGGACCTCGACCACTCGACACCGCCGCCCTCATCAACCCCTGCCTGGCATGCTTCCCTGGGCGTGTCTGCAGTCCTCACATGTGCAAACCAAGTCCATCCTCCGCCTGCTGTCAGCCAGTCATTCAGCTGCTCATACTCCAGTCTCTGAGCCTGTCTGCACTGCCGTGAACAGGCCTCGCACACTGGGTGCCCAGGTGTGGCGCACTGGCAGAGCTGTGCTGTGCTGCGCCGTTGCCCTGCTGCTTTGGCTGCCAGCTCAAGGCTGGGCGGGGCTGTGGTCAGGCCCAGCAGCCAGTATGTAATGTGTTTCAAGTCACTCAGTGTCAGTGAGTTGCTTTGTGCATGCCCACATCCTTGCAAATGTGAGAGGCTGCGGAGCCACACACCGGCCAGTTCAACGGCCAGCAAGCGGCGGCACGACCTGACGTGGCGGGCGCCGGCTCCAGATGAGGCGCTGCGGCTCGTGAGGTTGCCGTTTGTGCGTCGCCTGCCGCACCCCTACCGTGTGGTGTGCCGCAGGCAGCTGTGCGCCCCCTGCTCGCGCCGCTGCCAAGCCGACTGGCGCCATGGCGGGCTGGCTCTCCCGGCTGGTGGAGGGCTTCTGGTCGCTCGTGCCCGGTACGCACGAAGCCGGGCTGGAGGAGCGACGCGCGGGCGCCAAGCTGGACACGGAGCTGGCCAAGCCGCCAGGGGAGAGGGACGAGGAGCGTGTGCGAGCTCTGCGTATAGACTACCGCAGGCGCCAGCTGTGGAACCGCCAGGTGGGCGGTGGCAGCCACATTTCTGCTGCGCCGCCCAGCGATGCGGTGGACCGCTCGGTGACTTCTGCACATCAGAAGCAGCAATGAATCAAGTCAGCACGCAGTCCATGCTGCATGTACTGTGCCTGAACTCTGCCTGCATGGCCCTGTGCAGGCCGAGGTGGAGGGGCTGGCCAGCACAGCTGCCAGCTACGAGCGGCCTGTTTCCGTGGAGTGCTGCGCTGCTGCTGGCTGGGTGCGGAGGCGCCTGGCTGCATCGTACCGAGCTCTGGAGGCTTACAACCGCCAGCTGATAAAGCAGGTGGGCGCATGTGATAGAGAGGCGCTGCCAGGGACTGCCCGCCTGCTACCGCCCTCCTGCCGGCTGCCCACACTGTCCTGTTTGCCCTTCCCTCTGCCCRCCCCCTGCGACTGCTTGCATCCACTCATCAGCAGACCAGCCCCCGCCCCACCTCCACCGCAGACCGAGGAGGAGCTTGCTGCAGCATACGCGCAGCGCAAGCCTGTGCTTGTGGCTGAGCCAGCCCTGTGCCTAAACCTGCCAGAGGAGCTGCAGCAGCAGCCACCGCGGCTGGACATGTGCAGCGCGTGTGCGRGGCTGTTACAGGAGGTGAGGGTGAGGCACGGTTGTGGTAAGGTTGTGAGCTGGCAGTGAATGGTTGCGGCCTGTTGACGGAGGGGGCTGCGCTGCGTGCGGCCTGGTGAACACTCGCAGCTTCCTACTGACACATGCTGGCACTTTTGTCGTGCAGGCTGAGCTGAAGGAGCAGCGCCTCAGAGAGCACGAGGAGCACCTGCGGAGCTCATACCGCCGGCGAGGCTTGCAACTTGCCCCCGCTTCCGCGGCAGCCAGCCAGGAAGCGCCAGGCGGAGAAGCGGCAGCAGCAGATGTGCCCGCAGGGGAGGCCCAGCCTCATCAGCAGCAGCAGCAGCAGCAAGACCAGCAGCAGGGCCAGCAGCTGCAAGGCCAGCAGCCATGCGGCGGCGACACGGCTGGCGGTGGTGTCGAGGGAGCACCAGCCACACCGACACATCTGGAAACGGCGCCGTCGCAGCAGCAGCACAGCTCCTCAGAAGAGGAGCAGCGGCAGCACCACCGCTCTTCAGAAGAGAAGGAAGAGCAGCKGCWGNYAGNGCANCWGCAGSAGNNKAGCNGCWYCA
>JADXDR010000119.1:277991-292700 GCA_025026875.1 Chlorella ohadii
AGCAGCAYCWGCWGCKGCWGSAGSKGCAGCAGCAGCAGCAGGCTGGCTCRMCCCCATGTYCTGTGATGATGCCGCAGCCGGCGGCAGRYGGGGCAGCGCCGKCGCTCGCGTTGCAGGGCYGCCGGCTCCTCGCTTGGKAGCCACAACAGTTTTGCGCGTTTGCCTGCCTGCACAGCCTGATCTCATGCTTTGCATCTAATKWTTTTGACTGCAACTGTGAAAGGGCCTGCACACWGCCAGCGTTGTCAGGACACAAGTGGCGAGCGCAGCCTTGGTGTGCGCTCCTGGCAGGCGAGCCGCTCAGCTGCGTGTTGCGTGTTGGTTGCTACGGAGGGCTTGCATGCTGCATGCTMTCTCCAGGCTGCTGTCGGGAGACGGCAGGCGACATTCTCGCCTGCCTCTGCACTGGGGATCGTTTACCAGCAGGCCCAGCCCCAGCCTCGAGCCCNGGAGGGGCGGGCAGAAGAGAAGCCGAGCGGGCACCTCAGTGCTGAGTGCTGNCCCTCCCGCCAGAGTATCGGCGCAGTCAGTAGGAGCTGCGGTGTTGGATTTCAAGGCATGCCACTGACGGCTAGCTTACAGCGGGAGCTGGTGCGTACGTGACGTGTTGGCGACGGCCGCCAACCGCCGCCGGCAGCGGCGGCGGCGATGGCGGCGGGCTGAGGCGACTTCCCCAGCCTGCACATCCAGGAAGCCCACTGCATGATCGTCACCGCATGATTGGCGTTATTGCGGTGGAGGCAAGCCATTCCTCGATCATGAGAGGCCTCCCTCGACCCAGGGCGATCTGGGGGCCGATTTCGCCCTACCTGGCCTCCCTACGGCCTTGCAGCTGCCCTGCATTATCACTGCTGCCTTTCCTTGCCCTCTGCTGTGGTGCTGGCCATCACCCCACCCTCCCACGCGCACCTGGAAGGGAGAGCGCTCAGCCTTGCTCTCTCGGGCGCTGAGCAGCAGCCATGAGCGGCCAGGGTCAGGGCGTCGAAGGGCAGGACCTGCCAAACGCGGCTCAGCAGCACGGTGCGTAGGCCGCCTGCCCTGCACTATCCCAGCTGCAAGCCCTGCCCCTGAGCAGCCCTGGATGTTTGCCCAAGGCAGAGGAGGCCAGCCAACCTGCAGACTGCACCTGCGCCTGCCCCCTGCCGCCGCCACGCCTGCCTCCGGAAGGCCCCTCAGCCGCCGCCTGCCATCTGCTGCCGCTTGTTGCGCAGGCGTGGGAGCCCTTTTCGGCTCACTGGCTTTGAAGTGGACGACTTTCGGCCTGTCGCTGGTGGTGGCCATGCACATCAGCGCAGCCATGTGCTGGCACCTGTACGTTGTGGACCCAATCCACGCACCCATCACTTGCAGCATCGCTGCTGCGCTGGCCTCGGCAGCCTGCCTGCTGGCAGGCTATGGGTACGACCAGCGGTGCATGCGAGCGCTGGGCCTGCTGGTGCTGGCGCTGCTGCAGCTGCTCAGCTGCCTGCTGTCCATCCAGCGCATGCTGCTGCTGCTGGGCGGTAGCAGCCATGGTACCGTGGTCACCCACATTGTGGCCTATGCACTGCCCCCCGCAATCACAGGCAAGTTACTGAGCCAAACCCTAGGGCCGTTGCCGGGCTGAGCCGCACTGTCTTGCTTTGCACCTGCCTCCATGCCAGCGCCGGCGCCCGTGCATCCAGACACATGCTGACTGAATGAGAGCCTTCCCATGCCCTGCAGCCGGCAACTACCTGCGTGCGCGCGGGCAGACGGACGCAACCTCCGGCCCGTCGGTCCCTCGCAGCGTGCAGTTTGCTGCGGGCACGTCGGCCTGGCAGCACCTCTGCGCCATGGTGGCAGTCCCCTGGTTCCCCGTGGCTGCCTACCTGCCGGGCTATCCCTGCGGCTGGCTGCTCTTTGCCATGCTGGCCGCGGCTGCGCCTCTCGTCCCGCTCGTCACGGCCAACCAAGCCCTGCAGCGCTGCCTGACCAAGCTGCTGACAGAGGTGCACCGTGCAGGTGGGCAAGCTCCTGACGTAGCAGCCCTGTGTGCACTCGGTTGATGCCTGGCTCAAGCTCAGCCTGAGCAGCTGCAGCCTGATCANGCNTGATCAGCAGCACAGTCTGGGCTGCCATTCTGCGGCGTGCATGAGCCATACGACAGCGCCTTGCCGTGCATCATGTCATTGCAACCGGGCAGGCAGGCAGCGCCATGCCATGCGACATGCCAGTAGCCGCTGCTTGTGTTGCATAGTTGCCACGGTTGCGCCTGCTGAGCCTGCTGCTGAGCCTGCTGCGGCAGCCTGCTCTGCTGCGGCAGCCTGAGCAGGCTGCCGCAGCACTGATTCAGAGCCTGCTGCTCGCACTAAGGGCCTTCTCTCGGCGTCTTCCAACCCCATGCCCTTCAGACATGTTCATCAACCTGGATGGAGTTCCTGAAGGGGCCTCTCGAAAGGTCCGCAACCAGATGCTCCTGATCGGCTTCCTCGTTTTCGTAGGTGGGTTTGGGCAGTGGCATGTCTTAGAGGTTTAGGGGGCTGCAGAGAGCGCAGGCCAGCCCAGAAAGGAGCAGGCAGCACCTGTTTTGGCGGCACTGTTGCTCATCCACCAGGGCTGGAAATGTGCATCCCCACTGCCACCCTGGCTCACCGTTGATCCCAGCGTTTAACAATCCCCGACAACACTTGGTTCCAACGCAAGCACTCCCTGGCATGCTCTTGCTGCAGTTGCGTACCATGCTGCGGAGCAGGACCTGACGCTGTGGCGCAGTGTCTACAGTGCCCCCAGCCTGCCGGCACCCGGCCCGCTGGCATCCGCAGGCATCTGAGCCAACCAGCGAGCAGGTGCGGCATTCAATAGCAACAAGTTGTTGTTCCTGCGTTGTTTGGTCGGTGCCCCCAACATCCCGCCAGCCCTCTGCCACACATGAAATCTCTGCGGCGCTTGGTGTCTGTCTCTGTCGCTAGACCTGCATGCGCAGCCTGAGTGATGCATGCGGCATGATTGAAACACAGAAGCGCATCGCCGCCTCGTCTGTAGCAGGCGCGGCCGGCCCTCTTGAGAGCAGTGCTCTTCTGCTCAAAGAAGCTGACAGGGCACCTGCCGCTGTGTGCTGCCCTCCTCCCTGCAGGCCCAGCGCCGCTCGCCCTGTGTGGCCTCTAGAGAGAGCATGCAGCCTGCGCATGCAAGGCGCGCTGCGGCCCCAGCCCCAACCCGCTCAGCTGGCCTGCACTGCTGCCGGCACTTTGCTTGGACCCCAACATTCTGCCTGCTCAGCAGGCTGCCCCAGCCAGCCTCTTCAGTTTGCAGTTACACTTTTTTCACATCCATGTGGCGTGTCAGCATGTAATGAAGGTAGCGTGAGAATTTGAGCAAGGTACAAGGCAGGCGAGTGAGATCACAGCAGTGGCTGGAGAGGAGGGGCTATTAACGAGGGCAGTGTTGACTTAAGTTGGTCAAAGCAGATCAAATGCCGCTTAGTTGCAGCGGCGGCTCGGCTTGGCGCAGTGGGGAAAGCTGCCGCCGGCTCAGCAGCGCGCATACCACACACAGCGCAGCGGCTGGCTGCTGCTAAGCAGGGCCAGGCGGTACAGCGGCAGAGCGGCGGGCAGCGAGGCGGACACCGGGCCGGCAGTCAGAGCGGGGAAGGCGCAGGGGCGGCCGGGGCGGGGCGCAGCGGCAGCGGCGGCCTGCTGCTCGGCGGTGCGGCGGTAGGGAGGGATGTATGGTGCGGTGCATGGAGCGGGGGTGGGAGCAATGGGGCGCGGCAGGGGGCAACCAGCCAGGGTGGCGGCGCCGGCGCCGGGGCGGAGGGCGGGAGGCACGTACGGCTGGGCGGGGGCGGCCGCCTTGGGCTGCACATCAATGGCGTCGGTGCTGACAGTGTCAATGGTCTGAGGCTGCTGCCGAGCGGCCCAGGCGCCGGTCAGGGATGCAGGGGCAGCGGGCGTGCGGCCGCCGAGGGCGGGGAAGGCGCCGGCGGCGGCCAGGGCCGCTGCCGCCTGGTCGGGGTGCACGGCGGCGATGCAGCCGCTGTCGCAGTGGTACAGGGTGCGGGCGTACTCCTTCTGCGCGAGGCGTAAGGATGGGAGAGGAGCAGGTGACGGTGGCGGCACATTGAGGGAGGCACGTGGGGGCAGCAGCATGCAGGCGGCAGGGCACCAGCGGCAGCGGCGGCGGCGGCAGCCTCACCTTGTTGGCCTGGGCCTGCAGCATGGGCGCGGCAGCGTTGCGCGTCTGCACGAACACCTTGGCGCGCACTGCAGGGGGCGGACGCGAAGGGGCAAGCGCGTAAGGGGTCGGGAGAGGCGAGGAGAGGCGGCTGTGCGGCTGGAGGCAGCGACGCGCACACGGCCACCGCGCTGCAAACTCACCGGCGGTGCTGCACAGCGCGATGGAGGAGGAGGAAGGCATGCTGGGGTGTGGCTGGGGGGAGGGCGGGACCCCAGCACCCGTGGGCTTGGCTGCAGAAGGCCGTGCAGGTGGCAGCAGGGGGTGAATTGGTGCTTCTGATGCGGTTTGCGCAGCTTTGTGCACCTCTGGAGGCCGGACCGGACCGCCACGCGTGCGGCCCGAGGCGCGTCGGCGGCGCAGCGCAGCGTGCTGACCACAGCTGAGCGGCGGCGGCAGCCAGATCTGGCCGGCTGGCAGCTGAGCCCACGTGCTCAGCGGAGCTGCTAGTTGGATGCAGGGCAGTTGGCACGCTCAGGCGACAGCCGGCGGTACCTCGGCGATGTGCAGCTTGCGGCAACTTGCACTGCAACTTGAAGTGCAATTTGCGTGGCTCAGCGGCGCGCCCATACAGCTAGCAGCTGCATTTCGGACGTCTCAGTATGTGAAGACATTTTTCAAGACAAATTTTCCCAACAAGTTCTTGCTTCTAAGCGCTTCAGCACCTGCTGGTGTCCAACGGTTGCCGAGCCTTGCCACGAATCGCCTTCAAGTTCCTTCTGCTGCCTGTGGAGTCTGCAGCAAGTGCCCAGCGGCGGTGCTGAGCAGCCGATGCTCGGCGGCTGAGCCTTGTGCGCCTGCTGCCACGTGTAGCCCAGCACCTGCGGCAGGGTGGCAGCTCAGATACAGCACACGGTGCCCCAGGCAGCAGCCCTGCAGGCAATTGCAATCGCGCCATGGCTGGAGGCTGCGGCTGGCTGCTTCACATAGGCCTGGCCCCCTGGCACCGCTGCGCATCGAAACCTGCAAGACTGTGGTGGGGCCAATGCGGCAAGAATGTTTGCCAAGCTGCAGCGGCAGTGCAGTCGCATCAGCTGGAGCGGGGGCTGGTGCTGCCGAGGGCCCACAGCCCTGGTGCATTGCAGGCTAAGCGTGCTGCTGCCGCCTGCTAAGGGCGCCTCTAAGTAGCTGTCTGCCAAACCAGTGGCAGCGCCTCTGCCAATGCTGCCGTCCACTAGGGCTGCTGGCGCAGCCTCTCTCGCGGCAGCCGTGCCGCTACTGCCCGCCGCCGTCTAGCTGGGGAGCTGGTCACAAGCTGCTGCTGTCGCCGGGCGGGTGCGGCAGCGCAGCTGTCCTGCGCCGCTTGTTCGGGGATCCCTCTGCAATGTCACCAATGCTGCTGCTCTCCTGTTTGCTGGGCCCGCGGCGGGAAGCCCGCGCTGCCGCCAATGCGACGCCGAAGCGGCGGGCACCGGTGCCTGGCGCTGCCCAGTAACAGAGTGCCTCCTGCTGGCTGCCCGAGCTGCCGCTGCTGTTGGGCTGCGAGGCGCATGGCGGGTTGTTGGCGCTTGGCTGGACATCTGCACGGTTGTCAACTGCTTGGCTGAGCCCCGGCATTCCACGCTGGGAGGCTGCCGCTGTCGCAACGAGCGGAACTGCGGCAGCACCAGCATTGTGTGCAACCTCTTGCTTGGGGAGGTTGCCAGCGGCACCAGCTGCCGCCTGCTGAGGCTGCTGCTGAGGCTGCTGCTGTGGCTGCTGAGGCTGCTGAGGCTGCTGAGGCTGCTGCTGAGGCTGAGGTTGCTGCTGCGGCTGCTGAGGCCGAGGCTGCTGCGCCTCCTGGTCCTGTGCTTGTGCTTCGTTGTGCACGCCCATCTGAGCACTCTGCAGTATAGCAGCGGCAGACAGTGGGGAGCGCATTGCCTTCTGGCATCAGCTCAGATTGCTGGGCGCATGCCCAGCGCAGCTTCTCGGCGCACGACCAGCGCATGGCTGCAAAAGCAAGCTTTGCTGGCGGACACACAGACCGCCGATGCGCACGTGCCAATTGCGGTGTAGCATCAGCAACTCACCAGCACTATGCCCAGCCAGTCCTGATGCGGCCACACTTCGGCGTCTTCCTCAGAATCAGGCTTGCCCACCCCCACAGAGCCCTGCAGCAGCAAAGAGTGGTATGGAGGGAAGCACTATCTTGCTGGCTTGACTGCTGCCGCAGCCATTCGGGCCTGCTGAATACCGGCGAACCAGCCCATCCATTCCCTGGCGGACCAGAACCTGCTTTGACAACAACCATGATCATCGAAAGGCCAAACCTCGACTGCGGGCCTGCTCACCTGGGCCCGCATCGCCGCCACCAGCGGGTGCTGCTGCTCCAGAAAGTTGGCGGCAAACCAGCGCGTGGGCGCATCCTGCAGCAGCAATGCATACATGAAGAGCGATGTGGCAGCGGTTACCCATGAATCATTGAAACACTGTTCTACTCACAGGTGTCTGCTCAAACCATCCCACCCACCTCCTGCTCTCCACCCAGCTCCAGGTGGCTCAGCTGCTTCAGCCGGGCAAACAGCGTGCACATGCCCTGCGCCAGCTGAGCGCAGGCAGGGCCCTGCGCCTGCTCTGCCAAGGGGTCGGCAGGCAGATCGTGCTCGGGTTGGGAGGAGGGAAGGCACCGGGGTGGGCATGCATGCACGTGTGAGGGTGACAGCATTGTCCACCTAAACAACACTCTGAGCCAGCGAGCGCACAGGTGGTGGGCGGCAGTCGTGCCTCCTGCTAGTTTTTCAAAAGCTCACGAGCAAGTGTCCCCTGGGCCGTACAAATCTGACCAAACTAACCTCTGCCGCCGGCGCGATGCGCGCCCACTCCCGGTAGACGCACAGCATGTCCTCTTCAGATGGGCGCAGGCACGGCAGCTTGCAGTGCACCATGCCCTGGAGTGTCTTGTGGTTGCGGCAGCCCAGCAGCAGCGCCCAGGCGCCCAGCCACGACACCTGGGCGGAGGGCAAGGGAGGGGATGGGAGGGGAAGAGAGGGGACAGGGGGCTCCATTCTGAGGTGGCACGCCACGATCCATTCAATGTCCGGACACTGTGGTGGCCAGCAGGCCTAGGCAGGCATCTCAGCAGGCAGGCTGCCCTGCCCAACCGTTCATGCGCTCACCGGCAGCATGCGTGACACGCGCGGCCGCAGTCTGCTACCGTGGTGGTGTGCCTTCAACATCGCCAGAACCAAGTGCCGCATGAACTGCACGCCTTGTGGCCTGCACAGCAGCGGGCAAGGTGCTTCGCACACAACTTGAGCGATTGACTGCCTGCCCATTCCAACCGCCTTTCAAGGCAGGCGCAAGTGCACAAGAAGTGTGCATGCATCGCGAATCCGGCTGCGGCTGACCTGTCCTTGTCCAAACCCATCAGCCGGATGACGTCCTGCGCCGGCATTGCTGCGCCCTCTGCCACCAGCCACATCTGCAGATCATCAGCGAATACAACAGTGTAGTGCTCAGTAAGACCAGAGACCAGCCAACCATGCCACGAGCCTACTCCTCGAGAGCCCGAGACCACAGGTGGCGCAGTGGGCCGGGAGGCGGGCAACGCAGCGCAAAGACTCAGCCTCCAGGCACTGTCTTGCAAAGGGCAACTACCGGCCTCCAGGCATCACCTCAGCTCCGATGAAGGACAGGGAATACAGGTCTGCCGTCTCATCAAAGCAGCCCTGTCACACCGCCATGGAAGCCCACAGCCAGGTGCCCATGAGGCAGGAGTCGCGGCTCGTGCTGCGGCAGGGCATGGGCGGCAGAACTGCGCAACCATATCAGGCATGCAGCCGATGCACTCGTCTGAGCCACTACCGAAGCATTGTACATGCAATGAAGCTGTCCCTGCCGGCCTGCCGGCCCAGCATGTTGCCAGCGGTGCAGCAGCGGGCGCCACAATACCCATGCGCACCGGTCGCCGCCCTTCAGCTGGCTGATGGGCTGGGCCATGGCGGGGTCGGACAGCAGCAGGCGCATGCCGCCGGTACCACTGGGATACTCATCGTCGACTAGCAGGTTGCCAGGGGTAAGGTCCTGGATCATCAGCTCAACACCTGCGGAGCAAGGGGCAGAAACGCAGAATGCTGCTGGGAGGGTGGGCCCGAGGTGGGACGCAGCACTGCTGCCGGTGTCGGCAGGCCAGCTGCCGCAGCCGCAGCTGCTGCGATGGCAGCAAGCTTTCATGTGCCCCCAAAGGCTGCCCTCACCCTCCCACCCTCACCCTGGGTGGTGTGTATCTTGTGCAGCTCGCCAAGCAGCTGGGCCATCTCGCCTGCAGCGTGCAGCAGAAATGGGGGCTGCAGTCAGTGCAGGCGGTCGGTGCAGGACTCAACGCCTGGGCAACAACCGACGCAGTGCGCGCCTGCTAGCTGTGAATTGCATTGCATGCACCGCCATCATGGTGCATAGTAGCGCCAGGCCAGCCTCAGAAAAACCTGGTGCCACAGCACAGGGCATCACAACCAACCCTTGGCGGCAGCGCACCCGACAAAAACTTCATGGACAGGCACCTGCGCTGCACCTCATCCGAAGCGCGCCTGCGGGGACAGGTGGCCAGTGCTGTGCAAAGTTGGGGCTGCTGCTGCACCAAAATGCATGCCCGACTACCTGTATGCAAGGCTTACCCACGATCAACACTCCGCCGCAGGATGCCTGCTGCACAGGGCTGGCTGTATTTGGCTGCCAACAACAACCCGTGTACGGCAGAAATATACTCGCCGGTAGCAGATGTCGTTCAGCAGCGAGGACACAGAGCCCAGCCGGTACTGAGGCATCACGTAAGCGTAGGTGGGCTGCGCAGGGGTAATGCCGGATGTTGGCCGGTTGCAGGCGTGAGTGCTTGAACTTGCAGCCACTGCTGCTGCCTGCTAGCCGTGCTGCAACTGGGGTGAACACACCGCAGCAACTCACAAAGTACCACTTGGTCTGCCGAAGCTCCTCGTCTTCAATCCACTCGCCCTGCCACTCAATGGCAGCCAGCGGCCGCACCACGCGGGCGCCGCAGCCAGACCTGTGCAGGATACTGAGTGCCCGCAGCTCAGCGGTGAGCGCCTCGCGGCCCAGGGCAGCTGCGCGGGGGGGCGGTGAGGGGCACGCAAAGCAGCAGCTGGTGAGCAGGCTCTGGCTCGCAGCGGAGTGGAGGAATCGACTAGGCACCCTGCTGCCCTGCCAAGCTCTCACCCGCACGCCGCAGCTGCTCCGGGCTGCTGCAGCTCTGGAAGTCGCCGTCACCTCTGTGCTGCATGCAGTGCTTGATGGCCAGGGCACGCCCCTCCTCGATAGGCGACTCCCAGCAGATGTTGGGTGGGTGCTGCCACCTGCAGCTTGGGTGGGAGCAGGTATGGGCAGCTCAGCGACCTTGGGCCAGGCATGGCTTGCTAGGGCTGTCCACCTGCTGCAGGACGTCTTCAGCTGAATCACCGGCAGAGGTGCACCAAGCCCTGCCCTCCGGCCAAGTGAGTGTGTGCCATGTCGATGTTGTAAGCTATCTCGTCGATCGTCATCTGAGGCAGCACACTACTGCCAAACTCCTGTGAGCAGCGGCGTGCACAAAGGGGTGGCGGGTCGCGCGAGGGTTTGAAGGGCGGTTGGCGGCGGCAGGCGGCGGCGGCAGCAGCAGCAGGGCCGCATCGCCCACCAGTGCGGCAATCGCGTTGTCGCCATCTTGCTCATGGTGTGCGCCGGGCTGCAGCGCGGTGTCCTTGCTGACGGCCTGCGTCGCCCTTGTCGGGGCGCTCCTCGCGTCCTGCATTGGCGAAAGAGAGGATGATGCAGTGCAATGCAAGGTCTCGGATGTGGGTAGCTGCTGCAGGATGCTGCCTCATGCGGCGACCCTACAGCCGCAGCCGGCGCGGCCGCTCCTCCGTCGTTCCGCTGCAGCTTGAAGGGGGCTGCTGCCTCCTGTGCCACGTACTGCGGCCAATTCAGAGTTCTTTGCATTGAGGTAGCTGGGACACCGGTAAAATTGGTATAAAGATGCATCAAAGGAAGCGTGGATCATGCAGGCGGGACAGCAAACAGAGTGAGCTTTGTTGACCAAAAGCATAGCAAAGAGACGCAAGCAGAAAGGATTCACAATCAAGCGGGACGTGTGAGCTAAAAGCGACACATAAAGCAGAAACATAATTGCATGTTGGAGCCGTACGCTGGGTGCCGCCACCGCCAGTGACGCCCAGGCTTTTGCAGCAGCCACCTGGGCCACTGCAGCCCGCCAGCCGGGCTGCTAAGCTGCCACTGCACAGCCGGCAAGCTGCCGCCCCAGCCACCTCAGCCCTCCAGCGGCGCGTCGTGGATGGCTGCCAGCACGGGGCGGGCCGCGTTATACACCTGCTGGCAGGCGGCCTTGGTTTCGTACACCTTGGCGTTCCACTGCGGGGAGGGTAGCGAGCAGGGAGGGGCGGAGCGGTTGGTGAAGGGCGGGTTGGGAGGCAAAGGCAATACGAGAGTACGAGGGATGTTGGGCAGACAAACAACCGCCTGGTATGAGCAGCAACTCGCCGGCAGCACAAGCGCCCCGCACACTTGCGTCTGCGCAGCAGCTGCAACAACAACAACGCAGCCAGGCATGAAACACGCCCAGCGCCCGGCGGATGCCTCAAAGCGGCAGCGGCACGCAACTCCAGGCCCTGAGGCCACCAGTCGGCTGGGATTCTTTGTCATACAGCAGGTTCAACAAATGCACTAAGACGGCCAGCTCCAGCTCTTGAAACGGCACGCACCTCTAGGCCCTGGGGCCACCAGTCCGGCTGGCGGTTGGCACGGAAGAGCTGGGCGGGGGCGCTCGGCGACTGCCCCGCCTGCTGCCGCTCGTGGTCGATGTACTCCTTGACCATGGCGCGCGCGATTTTCTGCGCCAAATGAGGAAACATTAGCAACGCTCAGTGTTGCAGGAGGGACAACAAGGAGGCAGCCAGTGCATGTACATTGGAGCTGAGCAAGCTATGGGATTGTGGCGCTTCGGGCCATTGAGGTTGTGATGCATGCTGGGCTGTACGTGGCCTGTGGGATGCAGCCTGTGGGATGCAGCCTGGGCCACACAGCTAGTAAAGTAAGCAGCGGCACCCAAAGCGCACGGGTGTGATGTGCACAGTAAGCCTCAACCAAGCCACAGCAGCACGCACCGCCAGCGACTTGAGGCTGCCGTGCGCCTCCGCCTTCTTCTGCCAAGGGAAGCTGCGAGCAGCCTTAGCGGCTGCAGCTGCCGCCGCCTCCTGCTGCGCATGCTGCGCCGCCATGGCATCGATGGCGGCAAGTGCTGCGGATGGGCCCGCCGCCGCCTGCGGGTTGGCTGCAGCTGCCGCACCGGCAGCAGGGGCTGGGTCTTGAGAGGAAGGCCGGGTGTCGTCCAGCGGKGGCGTGGGTGCACCCACACTGTCGCCSCCGCCAGCCGCGGCAGCCGCTGCTGCAGCGCCTGCTGCGGCAGCGGCGGGAGCTGCCTGCCGTGCGGCAGCGCCAAGCAGCGCKGCGAGGATGCCTGGCGTRTSCTCAAAGCGCGCCCGCGTCTCCTGCAGCAGGGCAAGTGCGTGGGAGCTAAAGGTGAGCACAGAGGAAGCTGCTCAGGTGCAAGCTGCTCAGGCTGCTGAGCACTGGCCGCAGATTTGCGTAAACCAGGGCGTGCATGCGGCTGCACCAATGAGACACAGATCATGCAGCACAGCACAGAAGCACACAGAACTGCGCAGCGCTGCAGGTACCCACCTCGTCGGCAGCATCTGACTGGGGCACGCTGCCACCCGAGCCTTTGCTGGCCTCCTCCTCCTCCTCACTCTCTTCCTCACTGCTGCTGCTGCTAGCGCCGCTGCTTTCCTCGCTGCTGCTGCTGCTGCTGCTGCTGCTGCTGCTGCTGCTGCCGCCGCTCTCCTCACTGCTGCTGCTCTCCTCCTGGCCCTCTTCAGACTCATCATCTGAGCTGCTGCCTCCATCGGACGGAGCAGCGGCTGCCGCCACTGCCGCGGCCTGCTGAGGCTGGCTGGCAGCATCTGGCGCAGCGGGCGGCTGCTGTGCCTGCTGCGCGGGCTGCTCCTCTTCCTCCTCAGAGCTGCTGCTCTCCTCCTCCTCGCTGCTGCTCTCCTCTTCTGAGCTGCTGCTGCTGCTGCCACTGCCTTGGCCGCCGCTGGGCTGAGCAGGCGCGGCCGCTGGGACGGGCGGTGCCGCAGCAGCCGGCTGGCTGGCAGTGAAGCTTGGTGGCTCTTCTGAGCCAGCAGACTGAAACTCTTGCCCCTCACTGCCACTGCCCTTGCTGGCCTCTTCACTGCTGCTGCTGCTGCTCGCCTCGCTGCCGCTGCTGCCGCTGGGGGCAGCAGCCGCAGGCGCAGCCGCAGGCGCAGCCGCCTCTGCTGCTGCTTCGGCCGCCTCAGCTGGGCGCGCTGCAGGCTTCACGGACGGGGGTGCAGCATCGGCATCGGCTGCCGCTGCTGCTGGGAGCAGGGCCGCCAAGGCGCCGGGTGCGGCATCCTGCAAATGGGGAAGGGAAGCACGTGCAGCAGCGGATGACTTCAGGTCGGAACAGTGCAGCCGCTCATTGGGGCATTCGGGAGCAGCAGGCAGCTGGCCTGGCCAGCAGATTCAGACGCGAGTTTGCATAGGCTTGTCAACGACCCTTGCCACGCTGCGCCGCCAGGCGGGCACAACCTATGCACAGCCAGCCCCGCATCTCACCGGCGGCGTGGCCAGCACCAGCTGCCGGCGCACATCTTCTGTGGCCGGCTCCGATGTCTGTGTCGCCTCGCTGTCCGTCTGCGGGCTCTGCTGCTCCTCACCGCCTGCCTCCTCTGAACCGCTGGAGGTGCCGCTCTCGCTGCTGCTGCTGCCATCATCACTGCTGCCGTCGTCACTGCTGCTGCCGCTCTTGGGCGGCGCGGCTGCGGCCGCCGCGGCTGCATCTGCTACCGCAGTGGCAGCGGCGGGCTGCTGTGCCTGCTCTTCCTCCTCCTCAGAGCTGCTGCTCTCCTCATCCTCTGATTCGCTGCTCTCTTCCTCGGAGCTGCTGCTGCTGCTGCTGCCACTGCCGCTGGGCTGAGGAGGCACAGCTGGCGCAGCTGGTGCCTCTGCCGCTGCGGCTGCTGCCGCTGTTGGTGCGCGCTGAGGCGCCACTGCTGCTGCCTCGGCCGCTGCTTCCTTTTCCTCCCCCTCTTCTTCAGAGCTGCTGCTCTCCTCCCCCTCCTCTTCCTCAGAGCTGCTGCTGCCGCTCTCCTCGTTGCTATCAGCAGGCTTGGACACAGCTGCCGGGGCGGCCGCCGCAGGTGCCGGCTGCTCAGCTGGGGCAGCTGCCACCGCCGCTGGGGCGGCAGGCTCTGGCTGTTGCTGCTGCTGCTCCTCCTCCTCCTCCTCCTCTTCCTCAGAGCTGCTGCTTTCCTCGGAGCTGCTGCTGCTACTGCTATCCTCGCTACCGCTGTCACTGCTACTGCCGCTGCCTTGAGCGCTTGGAGGGGCCTCCGCGGCAGGCGGAGCCGCCGGCTGCTGGGCTGCCGCACCTCCTGCTGCCGCTACTGCCGGTGCTGCTGCCTCCACCGCTGGAGCCTGCTCATCATCACTGCTGCTGCTCTCCTCGCTACTGCTGCTACTGCTGCTGCTATCCTCGCTCTCCTCATCATCACTGTCACTGCTGCTGCTGCTGGACTTGCTATCGGGTTGCTTGCTCTGGCTCGCCATGGCCGGCTGTGCTACCTCGCCAGCCTGCTGCGCTGCTGCAGGGGAGGCAGGCTGAGTGACCTGGGTTCCCAGGTCATCCACCAGACCGCCCACTGCTGCCATTGCAGCTGCCTGCTGCTCCGCGGCCAGCGCCCCGCTGCTTTCGCGCGCATCCGGGGCTGCTGTCGCAGGGAGCACCAAGGAGGCAGCTGCCGCCAGGACCGCCGCAGCCGCATCGGCAATCGTGGCGGCGGCGGCCAGGCTGCCGGCCCGCGTCTCCATCTCATGCAGACACTGCAGCAGCGGCAGCAGAGCGCTGCCGATCAGCGGGGGAATGCGGCTGCGATTAGTGCATGCTGCGCCTGCTGCCTGCCAGCGCAGCAGCAGGGGTGCGAGATGGGCACTGCATGGCGGCGCATGCAACGCTGTTCATGCAGGCAGGCATGCCCAGCCCTGCAGTTGCGCTGCCCCCGGCAACAGCTACCTCATCAGTGCAACTATTGGACACCTCCCATTTGTTGCACATCTGTAAGTGCGCGCTCACCTGCTTGGGCGGGGCGGTGCGGTTAAGGCACGCCTTCTTCAGCTTGGGGTTCAGGCACGTCTTGCACTGGCCGCACCGAAAGGCGCCCTTCTTGCCGGTGGTGCCGGGGGTAGGTGCCGCGGCTGCTGCCGCAGCAGGAGGCGGGGCGCTGGCCGCCAGTGCTGCTGCTGCCGCAGGTGCCGCCGCTGACGGCTCTGCAGCCACGGTTGCACCCTTGTTGCGCCCCCGCCGCCGCTTCTTGCCACGGCCGCTGCCGTCGCCCGCCGCTGCTGCGGGTGCTGCTGCTGCGGGAGCGGCGGGCCCCTGCTTGTCCTCAACCACCGGCAGAGGCGCCGCAGGTGCGGCGGCTGCTGCCTCAGCAGCCGCGGCCT
>JADXDR010000119.1:293282-355633 GCA_025026875.1 Chlorella ohadii
CGGTGGCGCGGCAGAGCCGCGGCGCTGCCGCTTGCGCCGCTTCTCTTCAGTGGCAGGTGGCGCACTCGCCGCACCCTGCTGCTGCTGCTGCTGCTTCTGCTGCTGCGGCGGCTGCTTCTGCTGCGTGCCGGCAGGGGCAGGAGCAGGCGCAGCAGCAGGCGCGGCTGCCGCAGGTGCCTCGGCCTCGCGGCCCCGCTTCTGGCCCTTGGTGGGCTGAACCTCAGCCTTCACCATGCCGGCACCATTGGGCAGAATGTCTGCACACAGGGGGTGGGGGCAGGAAGGAGAGGCGGACGCACATCAGGTGCCCTGCTACATCAGGCGCCTGCAAAGCATGCTGCCTTCAAGCGGCTCGGTGCATGTGTGTTGGCAAGCCTCCCACGCAGCACCAGCACGTGGCTGCAACCATCCAGCGCGCATGCACGTGTTGGCAGGCAGGTCGCTGCATGGCGTGTCGAAGTGTCAAAGCCCAGCGCAGCATCCAGCAACCCCCGGCAGCACCCACCAATGATGCGGTCTTCGTCAAAGGCTGGGAAATAGGCGGATCCCTGCACATCGGGCGCAGGCACAGCCAGCTCGCGCACCGCCACTGCACCGTGCTCGGGAAACTGCAGCTGGTGGCGCCGCGCGGCCTCGGCTGCAGGAGGGGCGCGATGAGCGGCGGACGAGGCACAGGGTCAGTGCAAATGCAGCTGAGCGAGCCAGGCCGCAGGTAGGTTTGTACCGGAAGCCATCCCAGCAACAATTCGCTCACAGCAGCGCCAGACAGGCCGCACGCCTGCCAGATTAAACCGGCCCAGCCGCATGCATGCATCCACCGGCCCAGCCGCAGGCTCTCACCGCGCACAGCTGCGACCGTTGCGGCGGGTGGCACCGCCACCAGCAGCCGCGTGTTGAGGCTGGTCTGCACGTACACGCGCACAACTGCCGCGCCCGGCTGGCTGCCCGCACGCAGCAGCGCGGCTGCACCCTGGGAGGCGGCCGGCTGCTGCTGCTGTTGCTGCCCAGCGCCGGCCTTCTTGCCGCCGCCGCCGCCCTTCTTGCCGGCGGCGGCTGGGGCGCCCGCCGGCTGGCGGCCCTGCTTCTGCATTGCCGTGGGCTCTGTGCACGCTGGGGAGAGGCTGGGCTGGACCTAGCTGCCTTCGAGCCTCAAAGACGCGAGTGCATGTGCTGGTCGCTGCTCCCGGGGCTTGGCTGCGTGGCTGGATGCGGGCTCCGAATGCCCTGAAATGCGACTGATATGCTAGCGGCGCGGGCGGCGCTGCTTTGGCGGGCACATGCGAGCGCCGCCGCCACGCGCAGCAGGCGGTCGCAAGCGCGCCATTTCACAGGCTTGCATGTTGCTGTTAATGGTGGGATATGCACCAGGTCCGGCAGGGCCTCCCGCTCGCCCCCTCTCGCTCGGCCTTCTCCCCTCCTGTTTCCTGCCCCCCGATCGTCAACACGGCCATCACATATCCACCTCACCTCCCTCGATGCACCTCCAAAGCCACTCACAACGGTAGCACCAGTTGCCGCCGCCGCCGCTGCCGCCGCCGCCTTGCATCCGCTGCCCTCCCTTCAATAGAACTGCCTTGAATCAGCATTTATTAAATGTACAGGGCTTCCTGGCGCAGCACGGCTACGTCACCGGATGGAGGGAGGAGCAATCGGGGGCGGGGCGGCTAAGAATCGGGAGAAATCAAGAGGGAGGGGGCTGTCGTCGATGTCAAGAGTCAGAGGGTACAGCATGGGTTTCGTTAAAAGGGGAGCCACACCAGCGTGGGGGCACGAGCAATGCTGTACAAGGCCGCGCAACGAAATGGGGGCCAGCCAGCGGGGTGGCGGCTGCGCAGCGGGGCTGTGCAAAGGGCCGAAAGGGGCGGGATGGAGCGCAGGCAGCGGCAGGGTTCATATGTTCAAGTGATGGGCACGGGTGGTATGTATGGATGGAGGAGAAGTTTCAAAGCTAGATCGGGGAGCAGGCTGCACCAGCCAGACAATGGCTGGTGGTGTCAGGCCAGAATGGGTGGAGATCGCGGCTGCGGTCTGGGTGGGCCTGGATACGATGGACGCATGACCGCAGCTGTGTGCTGCCTGGGAGCTCAGGCAGGGCGGGTTCTAGAGAGAAAGGAAGAAGAAGATATTAGGAATGGGAGTGGCAAGCCAGCGGGACCAGCCGGGGGCCGTGTTGCAAGCCGGGGGNAGGGTGGGGGTGCGGGGGTGGATGGTGCAGAAAGGCGCTTTGCAGCGAAGCGCTGGCCAAAACGGCGGGCTGCTTCTGCAGCAACCGAAAAGAGATGGAGGTGGATGGAGCAAGCAAGATGGATTCGGGCGGGTGTGGGGGCGAGCCGGGCGGCGTGCATGCCTGGCAGCCAAAGGCCAATGGGTGGCATCAGGCATGCGGCTGGCCGCGCCGGCTCCAAAACTTGCGCATGGCGAGTGGGGTGCAGTGTGCGGCGGGCATGCAGCAGGGAGTGCGGGTGGGTGCCAGAAAAGGAGCAGTGCGAAAGGGCATGGGTGGAGCCAGTGATCAGGCGAGTGCAGCAGGGGAGAAGTGGAATGAGCACAAGGTACTCTGAACAAGGAAAGGTGTGGGGGTGGAGCGTGGGATGGCTTGCGTTGGTTGGTGCGCCAGTGCAGTGCCTCGGCCTGCCAAGCAGCAATCGGCAGGGCGTGGCACCGCGGCGAGGCTCAGCGGCGCCGGCATGGGGCCCGCTGGAGGCTCCTGCTGCCCTGCGCCATTAGCGCGCTCGCTGGGCAGCGTGCACAGCGCAGCGTGCGCAGCATGGCGCAGGGTCGCAGCGGGCTCACAGCAGTTCCAGCGTGTTGGGGTCGAACAGCTGGCTGGGCAGGGAGCAGGCGAGCGAGAGGGCCGGAATGTCCATGTTGCCACCCAGGTTGTCGAGGCCGCACAGGCCGCCGCCAGCTGTCACGCCGCCGTCAAAGGCCGTATCGCCGCCCCACTGGCCGCTGGTCAGCTGGTGCTGCGAGGTGAGCAGCTGCTGCGGTGAGTGCACGCGGGCAGCCGTCTGCTGCACCACCACTGGCGTGGGCAGCGGCATGCTGAGGTGCATGCTGGCCGCAGCGCACGCGGCCGCCACTGCCGCCTCTGCCGCCGCTTGCTGCCGGGCCAGTTGCCGCTTGGTCAGGGGCTGCGCGGCGGGCGCAGGGCCGCCCTGGCAGCTGGCGGGGCCGAGGCACGCCTGCGACAGGCTGAGCACCGGCGCCTGCAGCAGCACGGTGGCTCCCAGGGCCAGTACTTGCCGGTGGATGGCTGCACGAGAGGTAGGGGTGAGAAACAGGGTGCGTGACGATGGTGTGCATATGCAGGACATTGTGCTCGCAGGTGTGGCAAGTGGGGACCGCTGGCTGTGCACAGTTGAACTGCACTCCCCCCTCCTGCCCAGCGCCGTGCGCACTGCCATGGCAGGTCCACAGTGCATGGCTCCTTGCACCAGGTATTGAGCTGGCTTACACAGAGGGGCGGTAAGGCGTTCAATTCATCATACTGAGCCACCAAGCCCCAGGCTCACCAGTAAACAGGTCCAGCTGGGGGCAGACGGCCCCAGGGAACTCCAGCGTGAAGCCGCCAGGGCTGCAGGGCAGGGCGGGTGTGGGAGCATGGTGGGTGGGCACGTTGATTGGAGGCCAGGCACGGTGGGGCCACAGGTCTGTGGGCAGCTCACAGAGACCAGCAAGTACGCACTTGGCCACACTCTGCAGCTCAGCAGGCCTGCCAGTGTGCACCATCCTTTGGCACTGTATCAGCCAAACCAGCCCCCCGCTCGCTCACCCGCTGCACCAGATGGGCGCCTTGTTCAGCGGGCTGTAGCAGGTGCCCACAGAGATGTCTGCGGGTCCCTCGTGCCAGCACGCCAGCGCGCCCGCTGCAACAGGGAGCAGGGGAATGGAGGCAGGGGTTAGAGCGGCTGGGAGGTGCAAACAAGGGGGCAAGGGTCTGAGCGCGGCGGGAAGAGGGGCAAGAAGGGCAGGGGATGGGAGCACCAGGTCGGCATGCCATGCAGTGCAGCTGTTGGCCAGTGTAGGCAAACACCAGCACAGAGGGTGACAAGGTACCAGGCGTACCACCCGCCATACACCGTTCCAAGAAGCCGCAAGAACGAGGCKCCRGTGNGCCTTGCCTGGGCCAAAAACGGTTGTGCGCAGCAGCACCGCCTCTGCATCCAGCCTGTGGGCCGTCAGCTCCGCCGCCTGGCTCTCGCCCGCCCACTTGCCGCTGCCGGCGGCGGCGGCGGGGGACACAGCCTCAATCTGCGGGGCAGGGTACATGAGATCGAAACATAGATTGGTTGGATCGAAGCATAAAGTGGTTGGATGTTGGTTGGCTGGCGCATGGCACAACTTGGTCTCTGCCTTCCAGTTGTGGTCAGCAGGGCGGCCACGACTGCTAGCACCACGCTGTCCAGCCAGGCCTAAGACCCATACTAGTGGGAGCTCACCAGGCAGGCCACTGGGTAGCGCAGGCCGGGCGGATCTCCGGGCAGTCCGGTCAGGTCCAGCTTAGGCAGCATGCCCAGCACGACGCTGCATGGGAGGGGGGGGCAGGGAGCGATGGTAGCTTGGGTGAGGGGCGCATCGTAAATTTCTTGGGAAGCTTGGCAGAATGGGAGCCTCAAAGTTCGCCAAAATGCATCCAGCTACCACTTCCTGCACCACAGCCACGGTGGCGACCGTTGTGACCCTTGATGCCCTCACCGTTGCCGGCAAGCGGGCGTGGCCAGCTGCGCGCGGTAGGCGCTGTGCAGGATGGCAGTAACTGCCGCCTGGCCCTCGGCATGCCGAGCCTCCTCAAGTGCACGCCACTGCATGGATGGCAAGGGGAAGACTAGTGGGTGAGCAGCATGTGGGCAGGAGCAGGAGACCGAGGGACGTTTAGTCATGGCGTACCAAATCCTGCCCAAGCAGTCCGACAAAGCCCGGTGGCAGATAATTGGGCAGCGGGAATGCACGCTCAGGTGCAGCTGGCTGGCCCTGGCCCAGCTGTGCATGCAGGGTGGGCACATCAAACCCCACCCTGGCTGCCCTGGCCAGCAGGGTGGCCCCTCTCCATGCCCGCACCCCACCTGTAGCTCAGTCAGCGACTGCTGCACCGGCGGCGAGGGCGGCGCCAGGGAGTTGGTGAGGCCCAGTTGCGCCGCCAGGTGGCCCACCTATGGTGGCGTATAGGAGGGAGGCAGGGAGCAGAGCGGTCGGGGCACAGGGCACGTGCACAGCTTGATTTCAGTAGCGCCCCACCAGGCGGCCTGCAGGCATGCGGCGACGGCCGGGGGCAGACTGACTCGCGAGTTGCATTGTGGAATGACTTAAAAGGTGCACAACAACAGTGCCTCAAAGGCGCACCTGCGTGATCACAGTCTCCGCCGCCGCAGCAGCCTGGGCTTTGGAGCCTCGGCGCTGCAGGTGGGGCGTTGTGTCCGATCGGTCGGCGCTGTCGGTGCTGCCGTCGCTGCCGCCCGCGCGCTCCATCTCCGCCGCCTTGCGCTTCAGGCGGTACAGCTTGCAGTGGCAGGAGTTGCAGAGCCTGCGGGGGGCCAGGGGGCAGGGGCAGGAGGCGTCAGCGGCAGGCCGACGGCGCACGCTCGAGCGGCCGCCACGGGGCACAGATACCTCGGGCGCGGCGCGGCCCGCGCGCAACCCGCATCAATTGGGACNTGCCGGGGNCCCTGGAGGCNACTGGAGAGGCCGGCANGGACGCCCCGGCNAGCGTGGGCCCACGCGCCGTACCCACAGCCGCCCTGCTCGCCGCCGCTGCCGCTGCGGCCCCTGGCGCTGAGATACCCGTGCGATGACCCCGATGAGCCCTGGGAAGGGGGTGCCTGCCCCCGCAGAGGCCCACAGCGGCCGCACCTGTTGCCTGTCTCCTGGCACTTGCGGAAGCTGGAGCTCTTCGTGCTGCCGCACCGCGCGCAGCCACCCGGCTCAAACGTCTTGCGCTTGGCAGAGGGGCTGGAGCGCTGGGCACTCGGGCTCCCGCTGCTCGCCATACTGTGTTGGGGACCTCTCGGCTTCGCGCCTAGCAGCTGCGCATGCCCCAGGAGCTCTCAAACAACGGGAATAAGTGGTCTGATGAGCTATGATGAGGTGCACGTGCTTCAGGCCGCCACCAGGTGCCGAGCCGGGCACCTTTCACACGCGCAGCGTGCATGTCGGGGCGGCGCTCCAGCATCATAATTCTCGTCTCCCACACACCCCCGCCGCGGGGTGCGCGCGTTTAACGGCGCCAGGGGCGCCCAAGAGTGTGGTGCAGAGGTGCCCAGGCCGGATGAGGGGTACTGGTTTACAAAGGCGGCGGCGGCGCACCGGCACAGCAGGGTGCCGCCGCCACTCACAGCGGCGCCAAGGCGAGCGGCACGATCGGCAAGGGCTCAGCCCCTGAGAGACGCAGCAAGGCGGGCTATGAAAATGGGGAGTAGCTGTGAGGCTCGACGGACCAGAGCTCAAACACGCCGCCAGCTGTGCTGACCAAAGCTTGGCCCACATTGTATGGCTGCGCTTTTACGTGCTGTCAGCCAGCTTCTCAATTTCACGAGTGACCTGCAGCAAGGGCAGCCCGGCAGGCAAACCCTCAATAACCACGCAATGTTGAGACACGCAATTTTGAGACAGAAGGCAACAGTACGGGGCTGTAGTCATGCAGCAATCGGGCCAGCGTAAGCATGCGGGCAGTCAACAGGCATTGATCCAAGCAAGATGACTTGAGCAATTTTAGGCAACGCAGCACACCCAGCAGCCAGGAGGGGCAAGCAGCCGCAGCGGCAGCTGGCCAGCGGTTGCTTGGCCGCTAGCAGCTATTTATTGCCCCAGGCTGGCCCCCAGCCACTCACAAAGTTGCGCTGCACGCCCTGCTGCTCATCGTAATCGGGGTCGCGTTCCAGGCGGTCTGCCCGCCGCGCCTTGTCGGCCTCAACCTGCATGGTAGCAACGCGTGTGAGTTGCAACAAGCAACATCTGAGTGTAAATTACATTATAGCGCCGACTGTGTCTGCACCAAAAGAAACTCAATTTGCACCGAAGCAACAGCACCAATTGAGCAACGCACACATTGTGGGTGGGGCGGGCTCGAGGTGCTTGGGCTGTCGCACCCAAAAATGTCAACACTTCCAACACAACCAGAATTGCTCACCTCGTCGAAGCTTTTCGCATTCTCCTCGGCATGCAGCGCCGCCAGCTGTGCGGTGGTGTCAGCAGACTCCGCCACAAAGGCAGCCTCGTCTACTCACAAGGAGGAAGAGAAGGGTGCAAAGCAGGCATGCATCAGCGTGGAGAACAACAAGTCCCTGCGCCGCCTCAGCTTGGCTCAGCAAGGTCAGCAGCAGGCACGGGGCAAAAATACACCAGCGGCCGATGGTTTGTGTGCACCCCGACACCTGCCAAGATTGCCGCAGGCAGCGTGGCACCCTCCGCAGCATAGGGCCAGCTTCAGTGCTGCGCCGGCGATGCACCCCGCATGGCCTGGTTTCCCAGCGTGCACAGAGCGCTCCCAGCGTGCGCAGTGCGCCTCACCCTCCACAAGGTTGCGGATGAACTTGGCGGGCGAGCCGGCCCAGACCTGGCCGCTGGGGNATGACGGTNCCGGGGGGNCACCAGTGCGCCTGCAGCAACCACCGTCCGGCTCTCCACCTGTGGGAACAGGCAGGCAGGCAGGCAGGCGGGCAGGCAGGCTGTGTGTGTGAAGCAAGACTGGGTGAGCAGTGCAGACGCTGCTGAAACGCATGGCGCTGGCTTCCCGGCAGCAGCAGCAGCAGCGGGCGCAAGACATGCTTGCCAGCTGAGGCAACAGCAACTGCGCATCCTTTTCCAACTGCTGGCGCCCCTTGCAACGGCTGCCACTGAATGGCCAGGTGGCAGCGCACCTTGGCTCCATCCATGATCGTGGCACCCATGCCAATCACCACGCAGTCCTCAATCGTTGCAGCGTGCACCGTGGCGCCGGGGCCAATCGTCACCCGGCTGCCAATCACGGTGGGCAGCGCCTGCGGGATGGGAAAGCAAGGCAGCGTGAGCCACAGCTCAGCCAGCTGCTGGCGACATTCACATTGCTCACTGCCAGCCAGGATGCACTGCAAACCAGGTGTTGCCTTGCAAACCAGGTGCGCACAGCGGCTTGAGGCAGGCTCCTCAATCAGGCTTTCTCACTGGTGCTTCTCGCTCACCTTGCCCGCCGCGTTGTGCTTGGCCACATGGATCAGCACATTGTCCTGCACGCTCGTCTTGTCCCCGATCGTCACGCTGTTGACGTCGCCTGCAGCGCGGCAGCGAGTGCGCAGGCGGCGCGGCAGCACCGGCTCAGCAGATGCCATGCTGCCTGCAGCGCGCGCAGCAAGCCATGCCCCGCCACGCCCAGCACACAGCGCTGTCCATTACTGGCGGCATCAAAGCAGTGTCAAAGATGCACGCAAGGCAGCAGCCAGCAATTCCCATCAGCAGCTCTCACCCCGGATGACCGCGCCATACCACACGCTCGCGCCGCTGCCCAGCTTCACGTCTCCAATGACGGAGGCATTGGGCGCCACAAACACATCATTGCCCAGCGTCGGCCGCTTGCCCGCAAACGCCTGCACGCACTGCGCCTTGTTCACTGCGGGGCGGGGGAGGGCGGGCGGCAGCAGCGCTCGGCTTGCAGCGGCGGCGGTGGCCCAGGCAGCAGGGTGGGCGGGCAGGCAGGCGCAGCCATCGCCGTCCCCGCCGCATGCAATTGTGGCTCACGTGTCTCCCGGTAGCCAAAGCCCAGCGAGGAGCCCAGGCCGTCGAAGACCTTGCCCAGGCCGCGCGCAATAGACCCCGCGACCCGCGCCATCGGAGCAAGAGGGCTGCCCCTCCGCTGCCTCGGCCCTGCTGCCCTCCCGCTGCGCGCTGCTGGCAAGGGGAGTGCGGGGTGGGCGGTCGGGGGCGCTGGCGGGGCTGGCGTGCGCCTTGATGCGATCGCAGGGATGCAGGAAAGTCGCCAGGGGTTGGGTTTGGAGGTCCGCCCCGCGGGCATGGAAGCCCCGCATGGAAAGGGCTGGGGCGGAGAGGGGCAGGGAGGCGGGTTCCCATGCTGTCTGATCGCTCCCACACAATAGCAGATCGCGTCGGGAGCCGCGCCGGCAGGCCCCAGCAGCCCCGAGCTTGACCAGCTCCAGCACTGCAGCGCCAGCCCTCCAGCCAGGCCTCCCACGCAGGAGGCGAGCGCAGAGAGGCGCATCGCGCCGCGCTGCATCTCCGCGGCCAGCCGGAGCAGGGCGGCGGGCGGGAGAGCCTGCGCCGCACGCAGGCAGGCGGCGGCAGTAGCGCTGGGCGCGTCTGGCCACCATGGCGGCGCTGGCCAACTGCAACGAGTCGCTCGGCGCGCTGTACTTCATCAATGGGCGCGGCGATGTGCTGATCCAGCGCCTCTACCGCGATGACATTGAGTGCGTAGTGGCGGCAGTGGCGGTGGCTGCATGCGGTTGGCGGCAGCAGCACTGCTTGTGCTGCGGTGGGCTGCCGCTACTCAGCAACACAGCGTGCGTGTGCCCGCTTGAGCTCAGCCAGCACCGCTGCAGCCACAGTTGCCGACTCTCCAACCCGCCGCCTCAACCGCCCGCAGGCGCAACCTGGCGTCGGCATTTCGCACGGCGGTGGTGAATGCTCGCGAGACGGATGCCGCCAGCCTGGCGCCTGTGCGGCAGCTGGGAGAGGCCTCCCTCGTCTACCTGCGCGCCAGCAATGTGTACCTGCTGGCGGTGACCAAGCGGAACAGCAATGCGATGATGATCATGCAGTTCCTGTCGCGGGTGCGTGGGGGCGGTGGTTGGGGTTGGGTGGGTGCGTTTGTGTGGTGCCAGGCGGTAAGCTGGTGTGCTCCGTTGGCAGGGCAGGTGCGTGCTCACGCCCTGCCTTGCTTGCTTGCGTCAGCCGCTGGACGTCGCAGGATGCACATTTGTTGATGCGGGGCTACTCAGTTGCTGCTTGCGAGAGGAGAAGTTGGTGCTGATGCGTCGGTGTGTTGCTGGGTGCTGCCTGCGGTGCTGGTGAGCAGGCTGCCTGCCTGTTTGCTTTGCCAGACACGTGGGTGCTAGCCGATGCGCCAATACTATGGCGTGCTGCCACATCAAACTTTGTTCTCCACTGGGCCGCTAGGCTCTCCCACCACCCACCTCACCGTATGCTCTCTATCGCAGCTGGTTGACCTGGTCAAAGCGTACTGCCATGGCGAGTTCAGCGAGGACGTGGTCAAGGTGCGTCCATGGTGCTGCAAATATGTTGGGGTTGTGCTGATGGTGTGCTGCGGGCCATTAAGGCAGGGGGATTTGCGCAGGCAATCAGCATCCCTTTTGGACACAGCACGTGGCTGAGCTGCCGCCTTGTTGGTTGCCGTCCTGTGTACCACACGCCTCCTCGCAGGGCAACTTTGTCCTGATCTACGAGCTGCTGGACGAGGTGCTGGACCACGGGTACCCGCAGGTGGGTTCTGCAGCGGTACCGCAATGGTTTACCCTCGCTCAGCCTGCGGCCTTCGGTGCTGGTCAGCATGGTCTGCACAGTGTGCAGTGCAGGCAGCATGGCGCTGAGCTCCGCTGCCGCCATCTGAATTGCTCCGCCTGTCACCGTGCTGCACCCCTGCACTGCACTGCTCCGACAGCGCCCCAACGCTGCGCTGCGCTGCGCTGCAGTGTGTTGGTCGAGCTGTTCTGTGCTGTGGTTGGTCATTCTGTGCTGCGCTGTGCTGTGCTGTGCAGATCACAGACCCCACCGTCATGAAGTCCTTCATCTTCCAGAAGGCAAGCTGGAGCTGCTGACTGTTGCGTGTACATTGTCTGCAGCCGCTGCATTGCTGCTGCGCTGCTGCTGCTGGTGCCGCTGCTGCTCAGCGTGTGCCCTCCTGCTGCAACGTTTGCCGCTCGTCTTCATGTTTCTCACATTTGTTTCTCACACGGTTGCCTTAGTTCCGTTGCATTGTTTCTACAGGGATGGGTCACCCCTGCCACCAAGAAGAAGCGGGAAGCGGAGGCGGCTAATGCCACGCTGCAGGTGCGTGAGGTTGGTAGGCAGCCTGCCTGCTGCTGTGCACCGCAGTTGGGTAGGCAATTGGAGCTGGCGCAGTGTGAGCAGTGCAGCAGGAGGGCACGCGGCAGCTGCGGTTTGCCTGGGTGCTGCCGCTGCCTGGCGTCCTGGCATGGACCGGGCCATGTCATGTGGATGTGCAATGCACGTTTTAGTGTGGCATGCCGTGAAATGTGTGGTCAATGCCATCGTGCTGACATGCGTTGGCCGGTGCCGCAGGTCACGGGCGCAGTGGGTGTGGCTGCTGTTTTTTTGCCATCGCATGCGCGACTTTTGTTGGACTGTATTTCGTCCTGCCGCAGGTCACGGGTGCGGTGGGCTGGCGCAAGGAGGGCATTCGGTACAAGAAGAACGAGGTGTTCCTGGACGTGATTGAGACGGTGTCCATGCTGATGAGCGCGCAGGTGGGGCGAATTTTAGGGAACCCGGGGGTAAGCTGGTATGCTGAAGGTGGTATGGTGTTGTCATGAGCAGATGAGGTGTTCCTGGATGGCATTCAAACAGTGTAATCGAACACTGCGCGCAGGTAGGTGCCTGTGTTGGTTGCTGGGAAACAGGGCTCCTGCTGTGCTGTGCTGTGCTGCGCTGTTCGCAAGGTGCATGCTGTGTGCACAGGTGGGGCTGCATTTGGTGAGCAGGCAGGCTGTTGATGTGCTGTCCATGCTCGCAACATGTTCGGCCTCCCAACATCCCCATGTGCCCCCTTCCTCCCTGCGCAGGGCTCGGTGCTGCGGTGCGACGTGCAGGGGCGGCTGGTGATGAAGGCCTTCCTGAGCGGCATGCCCGACATCAAGCTGGGGCTGAACGAGAAGCTGGAGGTGGGTCGTTGTGTGCTTTGCCATGCCGTGTTACACGCTGGCCGCCGGGTGCCCATGGGCATTCACGTGTACGCTGGGGGCAGGGGCATTCTTGAGATCGCTGGCAGCCGATGCAGGGGGCTTCCCAGCGGGGGCGACACTGTAGGGTGTCAGCCTGGCCCCTCCTGGCTCCACACATTCCGCCACCTCACACCTCGTTTTATTGGCAGGACGTGACGTTCCACCCCTGCGTTAACCTGGGCCGCTTCAACGCAGAGAAGGTGCGGCCCTGCTAATGCTGCAGCATGCAGCTTTGTTTCCTACCCTGGTTATGTGCAGCAAGGGGGCCAGGAAAGCGACCTGCCTGACTGTTTGACTGGACTTACGGCTGGGTGAGGGGCTTCGTCTGCAGGCTTGCCGGCGCGTGCTAGCAACGCCCGCTGCTGCTGCTGCACGTGGCTGGCGGCATGCATGAGCGTGCTCCCTCCACGCTTGCAGCGGCCGCTTGTTGCCATGCTTTGCTGCACATCCCTTTGGTGCGTTGGTATGGCCGGCTAACAAGACCAATTTGCCACACCGTGCTGCCCCTTACTCCTCAGGTGGTGTCCTTTGTGCCGCCAGACGGCGAGTTCGAGCTGATGAAGTACCGCTGCACAGGTGGGCGCTGCACTTGCTTGGTGCAGCGATGGGCACTGCTGCACTGGCTTGCCAGCAAGTGCACAGCGTTGCAGCAGCAGCTCGGTGCAGGGCGGCGGCGCATACACCATGCTGGCCCATCGTGTTGGCGCTCATTGCCGCCGCTGACCACATCCCGTTGGGGACACAACTCTGCCACACACGGATCCTTTGCTGCCCTGCAGAGGGCATCACGCTGCCCTTCAAGGCGGTGGCGCTCATCACTGAGCACGGGCGCACGCGGCTAGATGTGACCGTCAAGGCAAGTAGCGGCTGGCTGTTTGTGCGGCGTGGCAAACAAGCTTTGCAGTCGACAAGCCTCCCCCGCTGTTTCTGTGCTGCGCTCGCAGCTGCATTCTGGCCGCCGCTGCCGCCGCCCTGTCTGCGCCTGTTGTGGCGCGGTGCGCACTTGACCAGACACTGCCCATGCATTGTCATGCATCTCCACACGGCCCGACTATGCAGGTCAAGAGCACGTTCCCCGTCAAGCTGTTTGCCACCAACGTGGTGCTGCTGGTGCCGGTGCCCGACCAGACGGCGCGCGCCACCTTCAACCTCTCCGCGGGTGGGTTTTCTGTGGGTGTGTGCCTGCATATGTGTTTGCATGCGTTGCGTGGATTCTGAAGGCTTTGCGCATCTGTAGGGTTCCGGTGGAGCGCGGTTCTCTGTGCAAGCCTGCCATGTGATCGACCGTCACAGCTGAAATGTTGAACGGAAGTGGAGAGGGTGGACCACACGCTAGTCTTGTAAAAGTGAACCAACCGTCGCTTGAAGCTGCTGAGGCACATTCTGCAATATTTTGCTTCATCCACAGGCAAGGCCAAGTACGACCCCAAGCGGCACGCGCTGGTGTGGAAGATTAAGAAGGTGGGCAGGGATGAGTTCATGCCTGAGTTACTATGTGTGTTGAGCGCGTACTGTACTAAGTGCGCGCCTGGATTTCAAAAACCAAAAAAGGTGGCAAGAAGGCAAGCTGCCCTGGCATCTCAGCCACGTGATGCTGCTATGAAGCGTGCCATGCGTGACCAGATCCGAGAGCCAGCCGCCTCCCACCCAAGCTGTACAGCTGCATCACTCCGCCACCTGCTCGCCACTCGTCCGCCGCAGTTTGCGGGCGAGGCGGAGCACACGCTGACCGCCTCGGTGGAGCTGATTGCCACGGTGCGGGAGCGCAAGCCCTGGAGCCGCCCGCCGCTGTCCATGAACTTCCAGGTGGGCTGGGCTGCTCATCTTTTGCGACCAGTATTTTTCCAATTCGTTTCCATACCTGCTGGGGTGCCCGCCGCTGCCCATGAACTTCCAGGGGATGGGCTGGTCTGCGTTGGTGGTTGTGTAGCACGCTTATTGCAGCCGGTTTCAAATAGTCGGCAATTGCTCCCTGCCTCCATTCTGCTCCCGCGGTGCTGGGCGGCGTCCGCGACCCAGGCACACCGTGTCGGAGCTGTCAACTGGGTGCGTTCCAATCTTGAATCCGCTGTGCAGGTGCCGATGCACAGCGCGAGCGGCGTGCGGGTGCAGTACCTCAAAGTCTGGGAGAAGGTGCGGCGCCGAGGTGCTGGGATTGCTGGCCGGGCTTGGCTTGCACGACTTTTGGGCTTGCAGGGAGCGTCTTCAGCCCGGTTGCATGCATTGCCCGGAGCAATGTCCTTCCCCTACATCCTGCTTGTTCCCTGTCCGCAAGACACCCACCCGCTTTTGTAACCTGTCCCTTCTCTATTGCTTTCTCCCCCACAGAGCTCCTACAAGGTGGACAAGTGGGTGCGCAAGCTGTGCAAGGTGCGGCCTAAAGCTCTCCTCTCCGGATTGCCTGCACATTCTGCTGCGCATGCTGCTGCCGATGTGCCGCGCCAGCCACCGCCTGCCTGCTGCGGCATGCAAGCCGGTGGCGCATGGAGGCAGTTGTTGCATCGTTGTGTGGCAGTGGAAGGTCGGCACGTCTGTTGATAGCAAATGCTGCCGCCCATGTGATGCAATCACCCCACCATTTCTTTTGACCCTCTGCAGAGCGGCGACTACCAGATACGGCTGTGAGGCTCCTGCAAGGACCGGCGACAGCTTGCAGCCAGCATCCCCATGCCTTTGACGCGCGGCAGCTTGCATCAGCCATCCTCAGCCCCATGACGCGCGGCAGCGGCACAGCGGGCAGCAATGCTCGCTCTCCTTCCGCGCTTGCCCCGCACCCGACCATACCACACCCTAACCTGTAGTACCCCGTCCGTCTGGCTCGCTTTGATTCCCCGGTGTGTACCTCACTGCATTCTTGTGTAATGGGCCTGCCACTCAGCAGACCCCTCCAGCCGCTGATCCAAGCCCTGCGAATCGCCGGCACACCGGTTCAGTATTCGGGTCGCTGCAGCCGGCGGATAGGGTTGTTTGGAGCCGCTGCGATGGAAAACGAACCGCAGACCATCTTGGAAGCTGGCGGTGCCACTCTTAACATGACATGACTATGTGCCGTGCTTGAACTTCTACGTGCATGCAGCCCCGATATGTTGCTCAATGGAAGCATGTCACCAAGATGTCACTCAATGTCACTCTGCATGTCACTCAACCGCACTCAATGTCACCGAATGTCAACGCATGTCAACGTCACCAGCTCCTTGTCACCGCATGGAACACGCCGAGATGTTGCCTGAAAGTCATGCGACAGCTGCCAGCTCCCTGGGAGCACGGGCGGAGCGGCCAGGCCCGCCAGACCTGGCCGACTGTGTTGCCGCCTCCTGCTGTGGTCGGCGCGCTGCGCTGCGCCGCCGACGCGCCTCGGGCCGCACGCGTGGCGGTCCGGTCCGGCGGCCAGAGGTGCACAGAGCAGCGCAAACCGCATCAGAACCACCAATTCACCTCCTGCTGCCACCTGCACGGCCTCCTGCAGCCAAGCCCACCCAGCCCTCCCCCCAGCCACACCCAGCCATGCCTTCCTCCTCCTCCATCGCGCTGTGCAGCACCGCCGGTGAGTTTGNCAGCCACACCCAGCCATGCCTTCCTCCTCCTCCATGTCGCTTTGCAGCACCTCCGGTAAGTTTGCAGCGGGCAGGCCGTGTGCGCGTCGCTGCCTGCAGCCGCACAGCCGCCCCTCCTCGCCTCTCCCCGCCCCTCACGCGCTTGCCCCACCGCATCCGCCCCCTGCAGTGCGCGCCAAGGTCGTCGTGCAGACGCGCAACGCGGCCGCCCCCATGCTGCGCGCCCAGGCCAACAAGGTGAGGCCGCCCGCAGCCGCCGCCGCCGCCGCCGTCGCCGCCGGCATGCTCTTTGCCCCAACATGCCTCCCTCACTGGTGCCGCCACCCTCACCCGCTCTGCCTCTCCCATCCTTGCCTCCTCGCAGAAGGAGTACGCCCGCACCCTGTCCCACTGCGACAGCGGCTGCATCGCCGCCGTGCACCCCGACCAGGCGGCCGCAGCACTCGCCAACGCCCCCCTCGCCGGCGCCTGGGCAGCGCGCCAGAAGTCCCAGCTCATTGCCACTGCCAGCACCGACGCCATCGACGTGCAGCCCAATGCGGCCGCCCCCGCCCAGCCCTATGTGCCTCCCGCCCTCCGCCCCGGCGCCGGCGCCGCCACCCTGGCTGGCTGCCCCATGCCGTGCCCTGCTGCCCCCACACCTGCCCCGCTCTGCCAGCCCTACGTGCCTCCCCACCGCCGCACCGCCGAGCAGCAGGCTGCCGCCGCTGCCGCACCCCGCCCCGGCCGCCCCGGCCCCTTCCCKKCKCTGACCGCCGGCCCGCAGCCCGCCCCGCAGCCTGCCCCTCTGCCGCTCTACCGCCTGGCCCTGCTCGGCAGCAGCCAGCCGCTGCAGTGTGTGTGGTACGCGCGCTGCTGAGGCGGCAATATCTTCTTAGCCCCGCTGCACCAAGCTGGGCTTGCTGCTGTGTCCCTGTGACTTTCCCTTTGACCGTCCTTGCAACCTCACTGCTCACTTCTCACTGCTTCGACCCCGCTGTTTACTTCTTTATCACTCGAAGGGTCTACTGAATCAATCAGTAAACAGAATTTAATAAACAGTGGTGCAGCTGTGAGTGCTCAGTCAAGTGCCAGGAACAAATGCTCTGGAAAGCACGGCAGGGAAGGGTGGGCAGTGAACCACATTAGGTGCTTGAAAGACAGGAGCAATTGCCCAGGTATCAACGAAACAACCCGCTCGATCCAGAGCCTCCTGCGCGGAGCTCCAAGACCTGCTGCCACAGCCTCATTAATTCCCACGGCTCGCGCCGACCAAATTGCCCCTCAAGCTGCCGCCGCCTGCTTGCCCAGCCGCTTCCTGCTCCTGCAGATGGCCCGCTCCAGCACTCGCTTCTTTTCCAGACGGAACTCGGCCGCCGCACGCTGCCGCGGGCTCATCAGGTGTGCCGTCTGCAGCGGAGAAGAGAGGGGCAGGCAGGGCCAATGCTGTGAATGACAAGTGCACCTGCTGCGATGGAGAGGAGAGGTGCCTGCCATGTGTTGAGAGGCAGGAGACGTGTACCGCAGGGCATGACAGGCGCGCCGTCTGCAAAAGAGAGCGGGCAGGCTGGGCATGGGGTGCGGTAGAAGGCGCCACAGGAACCCGCCAGCTGGCATAAAAAGTTGATGTGTGCAGTCGAGGCCGCACAAGCACCGCACGCTGGGAGGGCACGCCAACACGCAGGGGCACCGATGCGCCTCCTGCTGCCAACGACAATGTCGGCATCTAAAACAGCAGCGGGCGCACCTGCAGCAGCCGCTCATCGTCTGCTGCGCTGGTCGGCTTGCTGGCAAGCTCCGCCTCTGCCGCCTGCACCAGCACGGTGCGCAGCTGCTCATCCTGCAAAACAGGGAAGGGATTGCATAGATGGTTGATCTGCTGGACACACATGGCTGAGCCACTTCTAGCGATGCCACGTCGCTCGGATACAGGCTGAAAACAGAGGAGTGACTGAAAGAGAAGTTTGCCACTTGCCCCAGCCCCCTTGAGCCATGGGCTGCTGCATGTAAATCCCTTTCTTGCCTGCACGTTGCTGCCGCCCAGGGCCGCCCGCGCCGCGGCCTGGCACTCGGCAGTGAAGGTGCCCTTTGCATTCACGGTCAACTGCGCGGCGTTTGGAGAGGATTAGACAGGCAAGTAGTATGCACGGAGTGGTGAAAACCTGCAGTGTTGAAATAGAAGACTTGGCAGCCTGCAAGCAGCTCTGGCCAGGAGCAACTTCCACTGCTGTGAGCCGCCTTGCATCACCACCACTGGCCACAACAGCAACGTGCAGCAACCTTGCAGCTGTCGCAAACACTGGCTTGGCGCATGTTATCAGATTCCCGCTCTGCACCCAACCTTGTTGCACAGCATTCGACCTGCAAGCTTGCCTGCAGCTTCTGGCCGCCCACGGCTGCGTCGAATGCGTACACATCGTTGGGGTTGTTGGGCTCGGTGAAGGCGTAGTACTGCAGCAGCGAGCCATTCGATTGTGCTCCATACGAAATGAAGACCTGCGGAGTTTGAGAGGGTTGCAAAGGGAGCGGGTACCACAATACGTAAGTACAGAAGCATCTTCAGCACCACAATTGCGGGGTGCGGTATGAAGTGGCACTATGCAAACACAGCAGCAACCTACGGCACCACAACCACTGGGTGCGGCATAAAGTGGGCCTGCCATACTCAGCTAGTGAACACAACCGAACAGCGTGGCCCACCTGCTCCCCCGCCCTGTAAGCCGACTTGGTGGACAGCACAAACTGGTCGCGGAAATACTCATACTCCACGTTAGACTGCAGCAGAGGGTGCAGGCGAGACAGAAATAACAGGTGTTTGAAGCACAAACTCGTCGCAAAAGTATTCGTACTCAACGTTGGACTACACGGGTGCAAGGGTGCAAACAGAAGCACTTTCCGCCGAGATTATGTGACCACAGCACTCGTTGGACCCAGCGGAGGGTGACAGCCACCAGCAGCCGGAGGGCACTTACTAGCAAGCACGGGGGGTCGATGGACCCCCTATTTCGCATGCAGCAGCGGCCTGCTCAGCGGCAGCAGGTCAGGCAGGCAGCAGCACAGCAGGCTGACCTCCACCAGGCTGGAGTGGTTGATGGCATCCACCACGGGGCACAGCGCATACCACTTGAGCTTCTTGCTGCACAGTCGCAGGAAACAACACACAGGTGTAGGGCAGAGGCCGGCATGCAAAAGCAAGAAGCGAGCCATGCTGCAAGTTCAGGGTGAGAGGAATGCTTTGCGTGGTGCGGCCCAGGCACGGACGGCCCAGCAGCAATATAACTCCCTGAGCAGCCAACCCACCTGAGCAGCAGGTCATAGATAATGTTGAACACCAGCACGGAGATGAGGCCATTCAGCGCCTGTTGGGAGGGTACGAGGCAGATTGGTGTTGAGCTGTGCAGTGGCCGGAGTGCCATGGCGGCAGCCTGGCACTGCTGCCACGTGCACAGCCGTCCGGGTGTGAGGCCCACACAGGCCTCAACAGCAGGCCGATCCCTGACCATTGGCGCCATACCTGCCCCAACTGCTCCAGCGGCAGCTGCTGCAGAGCCCATCAGGTATGGCCACAGCTTCTGTATGCAGGGCCATCCCTAAACCCCTTGGGCACCGCTCCAGCGGCAGCTGCTACAGTGCCCACCAGGTAACACCCAGCTTCAACATGCACACCGAAACCTGGCGCCATTGAATCCGCACCTGCTCCAGCGGCAGCTGCTGCCACGCCGCATACGCGCCGCCCGCCGCCAGCAGCAGGCCCAGCGTGCGCGCCTTCTCCCCCACTGCATTGCAGGCAGTAGATGGGGGAACAAACTGAGCCGCCACAGGCACACCCTGCACTGCAGGCATGTGAAGCAGGGCTGACCAGCAGTGCAAACCGCTGCCCAGCGGCAACGTCGACTTCCTAACACGCAGCCCAAGTACCACCTCCCCCAGCCTGGACAAACTGCCATCTGAACACCCAAGGTGATGACCCACCAGAGCTGCCGGTGTAGGGCCCAGAAAAGGCTCGGCTCCGCACATTTTCCAGCGCCCACAGGAAATCTTCATAGCTGCGGCATGTACGTATTCGAAGTTTGCCAGTCAGCAAATGCGCCTGCATGCATGTGTGTAGTCAGAAGCATGGACGCCCACCCTCGGTGTATCATCCGCCTATCATCCTGCGCACCCTTGGCTCCCAGCCACACACCTGTGCTTGCCCTGCTTCGCCGCCGCACAAAACTTGTCGTATTGCTGCCGCCACGCCGCCTGCTGCTGCCGGATCTGCGGCCATTTGACGCAGGCACCAGCTAGTCGGGGAACATCATAGCAGCCGATCTCAATCCATGGAGTGCCACAGCGCGATGCAGCACTTGGACTACAGCAGAGCAGCACACGGCAGCTAGCAGGCAGCTGCCATTTTATTGACAGCAGGCGCTGGCTGCAGCTACAAAACAATCAACCCCCCACTCCAGACCAGCATCTGCCCACCTCACTGACGGAGGGCACATAGCAGCTCCTGCAGCTCATGTTCGCTCACTGAGCTAGCCATCCACAACTAGCAGCAGCAGCCCAGCGGCAAGCAAAACAAATCCTACCTCCTTGATGGCCGGCGCATACTGCAGCTCCTCCAGCTCCGCTTCGCTCCAGCGCACGGGTGTGTCGATGCTGGAGGGCAGCTGCTCAATGTAGCCCCACACGGGGGAGGCGCGCCCTCGCGATCGCTCCCACAGCAGCAGCAGCGCCATCTTCACAAACCAGGGCGCCTCCTTGTAAAAGGCTGGGGGGCGCAACATAGGGGAGGGAGGGTAAGACGGGAGGGCACTGTGAGCTAGGGAGGTGAGCGGCAACGGGGGATGGCACGAGGCATGCGTGCGGATCCCCGCAGGCAGCGGTGCCAGATGCATGGCACGCGCCTCCAGGATGCACGCCAAAATTTTATCATGTAGCATCATTAGCAGCAGCAGGAACAGTGCCCTCCCAGCCACCCACCCGGGTCCACAAAGTCGGGGCAGGGGCAGCGCTCGTTGGGGGCGACCACCACCGCTGCGCCGCGCGGCACCGTCACAAAAATCTGCAGTCGGGCAGCCGGCGTCAACAGAGTACGGTGCTGTCTCAAGGCCAGCAAAGTGCAAAGGATGGCAGACCAGCACATGCTGCTCCAACTGCCGGGCATGCCGGCAAGTGCCGAATGCGGATGTTTTTGAGTCCCAGTCGCAGCGCACGCCCGCCTTCCTGCACAGCACTCCTGCCCAGCACTCCTGCCCACCACTCCTGCACAGCTCTCCTGCCCCACCGCACTCTGCCCACTCACCTCATCAGGCGCGATGGCATCCAGCGCTTTGGCGCCCCGCAGCTCCCCAAAGTAGGCCTGGGTTACCTTGGGCGAAACGATGCCTGCCCAGGGGGGTTCAGCGGTGCAGGTGGGTTGCAACGGCATGAAATGTATCACCATCAGTCGAAGCAAGCACGACCACAGCGCGCGACACCCGCCCAGCAGCATCGTGGCCACAGCCCAGCAACATGTTTGCACTAGCAACCGGGCGCACCTGCCTCCCCCGCCCATTTGATGTAGTCCTTGGTTACAGCCGCCTCGCGTGCGGCTGTGCTGCTGCTGCCGCCGCCTGCGTTGCTGCCGCTGGCGGCCGCGGCGGCAGCGGAGCGGCGGCGGCGGTGTGGGGCCGACGATCGGCTGCTCGGCGCCAAGCTGCATGGCACCCTTGTGCGGCTGTGCGACTGTGGGAGGGCGCAGAGCGGCGCTGCGCTACACACTCCAGCGAGCGCCATTAGAGCGGAGTTCCCAGACTTACAGGCTGACTTAGGCTGTGTCTGATGACTGCGGCAGGTGCAATGCAAGTGCACAGCGTCTCGAAAGCGGCCGAAAAGGCACGGCCCAGCGGATGTCGTCCATGCACCCGCTCGCGTGGGCTGCATCGCGGCAGCTGTTGCTGCCATCGGCCTCGGCATCGTGCGATCGCTGCATCCGTAGCCTGCCGCCCCGCTCGCCGCACCCCCACCACCTCCGACAGCGCGCTCGTGGGCCCACCTTAGGCCCCCGGAGCTGGCGCATTGCCCCATAGGGGTTCACTGAACGGCAGCGGCGCTCCGCCAGCAGCAGCAGCGGCAGGGGGTCGGCGTGCCCACCCAGCAGCAGCCAGTATGGCCCTTGCAGCCCCTGCGCTCGCACGGGCGCAACTGGGAGCCTCGGAATCCAGCGCCCTGAGCAGCAGGCAGCACGCCGGCAGCGCAGGCAAGCATCGGCGGCGGTGGCGGGCGGCTTGGGCGGCGGCTGCCTCGCTCACTGCATATCCAGCTTGTGCCAAGGCTTGTCAGTGCGCTGCCAGCTTCTGCGTGTCTGACACATTTCTGCCTCACTATCCCRACACACAGCATGCCTGCGGCCAGCGGCGGCGCGCCTGCCGCGGCGGCAGCGCCGCGTTGCGGCAGCAGCGGSGGCGGCCGACGGCAAGCCGCAGCGGCGGGTGGTTGTGACTGGGCAGGGCGTGGTGACTAGCCTGGGACACACCCCTGAGGAATTTTACAACAACCTGCTAGCGGGCAAGAGCGGCATCAGCATGATCGAGGGCTGGGACACAGGTGCGGCCTGCACTTAATATTTTAGCGGCTGCTGCTGCTGAGGTTCAAACGTAGGAGCTGCTGGGCGGAGGCTTGGGGCTGGATCTGTTTGTTGCAGCGCTTGGGCACAGCCAAGCGTTGCAGTGTTGCACAGCTGCGTTTGTTGCCTGCCAGCTGCTCAGTTGGCTGCAGCCTGCCGCAGCCTGTATTGCCCGGTTTGCGCCCTGCTGCTCTGCTTGCTGGCTTGCACGGCAATCAGCTCCTGCTGCTCGCTCCAGCATTGCCGTGAGGGAAACAAAGTTGCTTTTCAACGACCATAAGCAGCCTGGATCTGCCTGAATGCACATGCCGGCAGCCCGCTCCCTTGCTCAACCCCGCCTTGCTGCACCCAATACATTCTCCCTGTGCTGCAGCGGAGTACGGCACGCGGTTTGCTGTTGCAGAGCCCTGGTGCTCTCTGACACCCTGCGTCCTCCTCCCTCTTCCCGTGCCCTTGATTCCTGCAGCGGAGTACAGCACGCGGTTTGCGGGCCAGATCAAGGACTTCAACAGCGACGGCCTGGTGGTGAAGAAGTGGGACAAGCGGATAGACAATGTGATGAGGTGAGTTGGGAGGGGCTGCGGCCTACGTGTGTGTCCCGTGGCATGGTGCGCGTGCAGTTGTGTTGAGTGGCAGCCGCCTTCCCTGTGCTTTGTTGTGCTGGCGCCTCAGCTTACGACAGCCGCCAATGCACGTGCAATCCTTGCCCCCAATTCCTGCAGGTACATGATTGTTGCGGGCAAGAAGGCACTGGCAGATGCGGGCCTGCCCTGGGAGGGTCCGGAGCTGAAGGATCTCGACCGCTCGCGCTGCGGCATCCTGATTGGTGCGTCTAAAGCTGCTTGACCCATCAACCACTGGCTTGAGCAGCGGCTCGGAAAGGCATGTGAGGATTGTGAGGACGCTTCTGCTGTGGAACCCTGCTCCAGTTGCATCAACACCCATGTTTGTCCTTCTGCAGGCACGGCCATGGGCGGCATGGAAACGTTTGCCACTTCTGTGTACCATTTGCTTGCTTGCAGGTGATCAGCCTTTTTAATCGCCTCTTGCCTCCCTGCAGGCACGGCCATGGGGGGCATGGACACCTTCGCCACCGCCGTTGAGTCGCTGTGCACGTCGTTCAAGAAGATGAACCCCTTCTGCATCCCCTTTGCCATCCAGAACATGGGTGAGGGGGTGTGCTGTGCTGCGCGTGCCGCGCTGTGCTGTGCTGTGCTGCGCTGTGTCTTGCTGTGCTGTGCATGGCATGTTGTCAGCTGCTTGCCTGCAACATGGCTTGCCATGCCATGCCATGCGCTGCCTTGCCTTGCCTGCCATACCTGGCTCCCCCGGGAGTCGCCTTGTTCCACGGAACAGTGCATCGGGCTGCATCGCATTTGTTCCTTCACGTTTCCCAAACTGCATGTGGCGCCATGCTGGCCATGCACTTGGGCTTCATGGGGCCCAATTATTTTTATCGACCAACTACGACCCGAGTTGCACCAAATGTTCCCTCAATCTGCAGGCGGCGCCATGCTGGCAATGGACCTGGGCTTCATGGGGCCCAACTACCCCATCGCCACCGCCTGCGCCACCGGCAACTTCTGCATCATGAGGCGAGCGGGGCATTGGGGCGGGGCAGGGCATATGGCAGGGTTTGCGTGATGTGGCATGGGCATAGCGTGGGCATGGCACATTGCCAGCATTGACCTTTCAACAAACCCTGTCTGCATCTACCCGCTGTTGTGCAGCGCGGCGGAGCACATCAAGCGGGGTGAAGCAGACCTGATGCTGGCGGGCGGCAGCGAGGCGGTGGTCATCCCCTCGGCCATCGGGGGCTTCATCGCCTGCAAGGTGCGCGCTGCATTTTGCATGTTGAGGTGTTGCTCGGCCGGCAGCAGGGTCACCACTTTGTCTCTTGGTGGCAGTCTCGATGCACAGTCTTCTGACCMCCTCAGCATGCCGTAACAAAACATAAGGCACGACACTTGTACTTGCTTGGCCCCACCACAGGCGCTGTCCAAGCGCAATGAGGACTTGCCGTCCGCCACCATGTGGCCATTCCAACAGCTTACTTGGGTTGTCCTCATCTCACCCTGATTGCAGGCGCTGTCCAAGCGGAACGAGGACCCTCAGGCGGCCAGCCGGCCCTGGGACCGGGACCGGGATGGCTTCGTCATGGGCGAGGGCGCGGGTGAGCCCCATGGCTATGCCAGAGAAGGCCGCCCCTGGCTACCCCTTGGCCCATGTCTAGCCAGTGCCTGCTTCAGTGAGGGAGGCTGTGTGCCATCATATGACCGCCCGGAGCCAGACTGCTTGGCAGTCCATCGACTCCCAGGGTTCTGACCCGTGCATCGTACAATGCTCCCGNCCCCAGGCGTGCAGGTGCTGGAGAGCCTGGAGCTTCCAACCTGATCTCTACAGCACGCCATACTGTTTCACGCAAAACCTCCTCACCTGTGCACCTCGCTGCTCCCGCCCCCRGGCGTGCWGGTGCTGGAGAGCCTGGAGCTTCCAACCTGATCTCTACAGCACGCCATACTGTTTCACGCAAAACCTCCTCGCCCAACACCTCGCTGCTCTGCTGCAGGCGTGCTGGTGCTTGAGAGCTTGGAGCACGCCCAGGCGCGCGGCGCGACCATCCTTGCAGAATACGTGGGCGGTGAGCAGCTGGCAGCACTTTTTCCGCTCGCTTGAGCAGGAGGAGCAGCAGCAGCAGCCCGCACGGCTGGCCTGCATCACAGCTCGCCCCACTCTGCTGTGTGTGTGCCACTTAATCAGTCAGCCAGCCATGCGCGGGCCGCACTCTTAATGCCGAGCATGCTGACGGGCGTTCCTTCCTTGATTCCATCCATTCCCACAGGCGCGTTTACGTGCGACGCGCACCACATGACGGAGCCGCAGCCCCAGGGCAAGGGAGTCATCCTGTGCATCGAGCGCGCGCTGCAGGCCACGGGCGTGGCACCCGAGCAGGTGTGTAGGGCAGGGTTTGTTTGGCCCTCGGGGACTGGCGTTAAGCTGTTAGATGAGACTAGACTAGGGCAGGGTTTGGTTTGAAAGGGAGGTGTGTACACGTTCAATCATGTGCATCGAGAGCGCGCTGTAAGCGATGGGCGTGGCACCCGTGCAGGCGCGCGACAGAATGTTTGGTTGCTTTGTGGCTGTCGCCAGGTCGCACCTCCACTGCCGGCCCATGCCTTGCTAGGCTCACGCCCTGCTGCTGTCGTCACCAACCATTGCCGCAGGTGGGCTACGTGAGCGCGCACGGCACCTCCACCACAGCTCACCCCGTGCTTTGACCTCACTTTACTGACCTTTCACTGCCCATTGCCGCAGGTGGGCTACGTGAACGCGCACGGCACGTCCACGCCCGCGGGAGACATGGCTGAGTACCGCGCCATCACCACCGCGCTGCCGCACAAGTAAGTGCTGTGACTCTCTTGCTTCCATGTTCTACCATGTTGTGCAAATGAATTCTGCGTGGCTGAGTACCGGGCCATCACCACCGCGCTGCCGCACAAGTGAGTGGCAAGGGTTTAGTGTCGCAAGGGCAGTGCATGCAGGCAGTTGGCACATGTTTCAGACGCATGGCTGAGTATTTCGCCAGGCCACTACGCTGCCGCACAAATCACGATGGGACACCTGCTGGCCTGTCGTCACTTGCTTGCTGAGCCTTGTTCACCCTTCCCTGAACCATTCCAACTCTCCAGGTCCCTCAAAATCAACTCCACCAAGTCCATGATTGGCCACCTGCTGGGCGCGGCGGGGGCGGTGGAGGCAGTTGCCACCATCCAGGCGCTGCGCACCGGTGAGCAACGTATTTCTCGCGGCTTTTGTGCTGGGTAGCGTGCTCTGGGGCAGTTTGCGGGGAGAGTGGCCGCCATCCAGGCGCTGCGCACCGATGAGCTTTGGTTTGGAGTATGGGCATCAGAGTGTGTCCATGTTGGATGACCTTCCTGCCACCCCAATTTGAACCTGGACACCGGAGGAGGCGACAGGCACCAACATCCTCTGGCATATTCCTGTGCAATGAACCAATAACCACCCGCCCCTTTTGTTGCCACTCTCGCAGGCTTCCTGCACCCCAACCTGAACCTGGACAACCCCGAGGAGGAGGCCGACACAAACATCCTGGTTGGCAAGGAGAAGCAGGCGGCGGACATTGACGTGGCGCTGTCCAACAGCTTTGGCTTTGGCGGCCACAACAGCTGCCTCATGTTCCGCAAGTACCAGGCGTGAAGCGGCCGGAGAGCGCGGGAGCGGCGGCTCGGTGGTGTAGCAGCAAGCAGAGGGCTGCTGAACCCCAGCCAGCTTGTGGCAGGCTGTGTGCGCGGCAGTGAGGGCAGACTCAACTTCGCTCCTAGTCTGCCACCTCCTGCCGCCGCTGCTTGCCCCCGAGCCCAGCTGCCCGCCCCCACAAGCTCACCCTATTATTTCCCGGGCCCGCCGCCCCGACCCCACGCTGCGTTGACCTCAATTGATTGTGGGGCGCACCTTGCTGCCCCCGGGCACCTTTTAATGCATCCTCCGTCTGCTCCATCTTCGCCGCGCTCCCTTTGCTTGTTGCCCCCAAATTTTCGCACACACACTTGCACCAACCGCCCCGAAGGGACGCTCCCATGTCCCCTCTAACACTCCCCCCCTGCTTGCTCTGCTTGTGCCCGCTGCCGAGACTACCAGCACTGCCCCAGCACTTCCCCCACTGTAAATCCTGGCACACTGGTGGCAGGAAAGGGGTGGCGCCATCCTGTTTGTGTTTGCTTTGATTGCTACCCCAAAGCCAGTCCACCCTGCCAACAGCGGAACCGGTGCGGCCGCCGCCTGGAGCACCGCCGCCGCCCGCGTGGCGGCTGCCCCCAATCCTGAAGGGCCCCCCCTCCGGGCGCCGATCCGCGCTTGCATTGACAACCGTGGCGCCGCCAAAGCTTGTTCAGACACCGCACCCGGCTCTAGCAGCACCAAAGCCGGCGGCCATGGCGGCAGCGCTGCAGTGCCGGCCTGTGGGGCTGCCCCGGGCGGCTCCACGCGCGCAGGGGACATGCAGCAGCCGGATTGTGCGGATGATGGCGGCGCCGCCCACCAGCACGACGGGGCAGCGGCCGTCCAAGCTGCTCAACTGGCTGGAGGTACGCAGGGCACCACTGCAGTGCCTGGGAGTCGCCTGCGGGGTGTTGCGCGCTCCTGTCGAAACAGTTGTCCGTGCCCTCCCGGCGGCGGCTGCGGCACCGGAGCGCTGGCGCCGCCACACCCAATCCCCTGCCCTCGCAGCTGCGATTGCCACATGCTCGCACAAGTGGCTGGCTCCAGCTCGCTGCTTCAAGTACTGGGGCCTGGCCCACCTCTGCTCCTGCCCCCGTCGAGGCGGGCCGCAGCCGAACGCGCATGTCACAGCTGGAACGCTTAACCCGACCTCCTGCTGCCTGCCTTTATGCCTTTGCAGGCCAGCGGTGCCCCCGCACAGAAGGTCTCTCTGGCCACCGTGGATCGGGAGGGCATTGAGGTGGATGTCACAGTGGCCACTGAGCCGCTGGCACCCGGCGACATTGCGCTGGCTGTGCCGGAACACCTGATCGTGAGTCGATGGTGGCTGGCAGTTGCTGTGCGTGGTGTTGCAGGTGCTGCTGCTGCTGCTGCCATTCTGACTGCTGGTGCTTGTGCTGCTGCTGCTCTTATTCCGACTGCTGCGGCAGTCCGCAAGTGCTGCGCTACAGCTTGGNCCACCNTGCGTAGGTTNACCCTCAACTTANTGCGTTGTGNANTCCTNGTTGNCCACAANTTGATGACCCGGTCCTTTGTCTTTGTTCACACCGTTTGCTTTTCAACANGGTGACCCTGGATCGTGTGCTGGAGGACAACACCCTGGNCNTGACTGTACTTTTTGCCCCTTCCCCCACACACATANTGCNAACTACGNTATTTTTCAATGTGTTGCCAANCAGGTGACCCNTGGANTCNGTNNGTGCNTNGGAGGACAACNACCCTGGCTGAGCTGGTGACCACCGGCAAGCTGTCGGGTGAGGCACACAGCGGCATGCATTCTCGACTGCCGCAATGCTTTCCCGGCTGCCGGGCATGCCTCCAATTCATGCCACCCAAGCCGCTTGCTCAACTATGCCTGGTTTTGCGTCGCCCCTGGGGCGCAGAGCTGGCACTGCTGACGCTCTACCTGGCTTACGAGAAGAAGCGCGGCAAGGTGGGCTGTGCTTGAGGGTTAGCAGGCTGCTTTGAAGTCTGCGGCACAACCGCTGCAGGACGCATTAATGCTGCTGTCGATGTGCTGAAGAAGGGCTGCTTGTTCTCTCCACCTGCTGGCCACCGCTGCCGCGCTGTGCAAACCCAGCGCCCTCACCCCGCAGCTCACCACATTTGGGTTTGTCCTCACCTGCAGGAGGGCTGCTTCTACCCCTTCATCCGCGAGCCACTGCTGCTATGCTCGGCAAACCTGCTGTTCACGCTTGCTATTCCGCACTTGCTTGCCATCCACAGGAGGGCTGCTTCTACCCCTTCATTCGCGAGCTCGACCGCATGCAGGGCCGCGGCTCTCAGGTGTGCTGACGGGGATAAACACTGCCTGGTCTGGTGACGCTTGGGGCAGCCAATACTCCTTGCAAGCATCCAGCTCCCAAGTGCGTGGAGTACAGGCCGTGGACGGGCGTGTGCCTGTGCTCTGCTGTAACACTGGTTAGAGCAGCCCCGACGCCGCATCTCTCGATCCATTTGGACGCTTCCCTTGTTGCAGGGCGCCAAGTCGCCGCTGCTGTGGGAGGAGGGCCAGGTTGAGGAGCTGCTGGCGGGCAGCCCCGTAGTTGGAGAAATCCAGGAGCGCCTGCGGGTGAGCACAGTGTGTGGATGGAGTGTTGGCGCCTCTGGGGCAGCCACTTGTGGCATAGGCTCTGGCGTCAAGCTGCTGGCGGGATGGCTGTTGAGCAGGTGGAGCTGTTGTACCAACCGCTGTTATGGTGTCCGCGGTGGACATCACTGACTGGTCCATCCCTTTGGCGTGCACCCGCAGGGCATCAGCAAGGAGTTTGAGGAGCTCGACACGGTGTGGTACCTGGCGGGCAGGTGAGGGGATACAGCCAAAGAACTTTCAAGACATGCATAACACGGGCGCCGGCTCCAGCTGCCGGCTCCCCGACCACCTGCGTCTGCCCTCGTGCCATCGTGCCATCACTCCCAAAGCCCCACTGCTTGCCCCGCCACATCACACACTGCCCCACACCCCTGCAGCCTGTTCAACCGCCAGCCGTTTGCGCCGCCCACCGAGCAGTTCTCCCTCAAGGTCTTCACCCAGGTGCGGTTCTTTTGCTGCGGCACTTCCTGCAGATCTGCTTTGTGCTGTGCTGTGTGATCCCGCGTTACCTGCCTGGCGGAATGGCTGCCACATCATACCAGCTCACGCGCTGTATCTTTGAATGGACCCCCACACTGCCAACCCACCACACTGCCAACTCACGTGCCCCATCTACAAACCCACCCACCAACCCCTGCACAGGCGTTCACCGCGGTGCAGTCGTCGGTGGTGCACCTGCTGGGCGTGCCGCTGGGGTGAGCTCGGCGGAGTGGGTGGCAGCAGGTGGTGGAGACTACTAGGGCCAAAGCCGAGCGATGGAGGGAGGGGGCGGGCTGAGCGCAAGTGGGGCTAAGCACAAGCAGCATGGGCTCCTTGCGAGGCATCTCTACTGGGCAGGGCAGGTGCAGCCGTGCTGGCTGTATGCAGCTCAGCGCAGCACAGGACTGTCTGCCTGCCAGTCTGCGCACCCGCGTGCAGCCGTCCCACGCTGCGCACTCCCCTCTTCTGTTGTTGCCGCAGGCGCCGCTTTGCACTGGTGCCGCTGGGCCCGCCGCTGCTCACGTACAGCAGCACCTCAAAGGTGGGGTGCTATGGGCTGCCTCTGCACTCTCACTTTGGGCTGCCACAATGCGGGCGTTGCCTTGCCAGCGCAGGTGCACTTTTTACCTTCCGAAGGATCGGCAAAGAACGCATGTGTGCGCTCTGCCCGCATGCCATGCTCAAGTGATGCTCCGAAATGCCTTGAATGCATCTCCAGCTGCACAGTTCACTCACGCTCACACCACACTGTCGCTCGCAGGCCATGCTCAAGTACGACCCCGAGACGCGGCAGGTGCAGCTGGCTGTGGACCGGGCGTACCAGCCGGGAGAGCCAGTGCTGGCCTGGTGCGGGCCGCAGGTGCGCATCAATGGCAGGGAGAGCTGTGCTGTGCCGCACTGAAGCGCTGCCGCACAGTGCCTGCATGCAGCGGACGCCAGTTGCCTGCTGCCGTCGCGAGAGCAGGCACCCCGGCATGGCGCTGAACCTTCCACTGCTGCTGTGAATTCACTGTTACCCTCTGCAGCTCAACTCCAAGCTGCTCATAAACTATTAGACATGTGCTGAGCTGTCTGCACTGCCCTGCTTTTGCAAACCACTGCAGCCCAACTCCAAGCTGCTCATAAACTACGGCATTGTGGACGAGTCCAACCCGCACGACCGCCTGCCCCTCTCCTGTGAGTTCCACTGCTGCTTTGAACGGTGTCGGATGCATTGCTACAGTAGCAGCAAGTGCTGGTGTGTTTGATCGACACCTGCATGCCCGCGCGCAAGTCGGACGCCGAGCCCGCGGCGCCGATGCTGCGAGCCATCTCTCTGCATGCTGGATGCCCAATGGCATTGCGGGCCAGCCTGCTCGAACGCCGTGCCAACAATGGGTTGACAACGGCTGCCCTGTCCTGGCTGTCCCGCAGTCACCATCCCCTCGAGCGACCCGCTGTACCGCCAGAAGCGCGACGTGCTGGCACAGCACGACCTCAGCACGCAGCAGGCACGACGTGCATTGGGCTGGCAGCTTTGTTGGCTGCACACTCCATCGTGCGATGCAAAGCATGCTTCCATGGTGTGCCGCTCTGTCGCTGCTATGCTATGCCGCCACCGCAACCTTTGAAAGCAAACGGTCAGCCCCTGCGTCCTTTCCGTCCTGCCCACCCCGCTGCAGACGTTCCAGCTGCAGCGCTCGGCGCCGCTGCCGCCGCAGCTGCTGCCCTACCTGCGGGTTGTGTTTGCCACGCGGGCGGAGGACATTGCGGCAGCACGCTTTGGCGAGGACGCGGCGCCGGTCTCGCCTGAGAACGAGACAACCGTGCTCAACCAGGCAAGTTGTCTGCACTCTTTTCAGCCGCCCTACGCGTGTGCTCTGTATCCGTTCAATCGAGCTAGTGAGCTTGCATGCAGCCAGCACTGAACAGTGATGGCGCGCCATGGCGTCCTTGCTTGCAAGTCGGCACTTGCCACCTGGCGCACACCAACTCGCCTGCCGCCCTGCCATCACCCCCTCTGTTCCCGCCCGCAGCTCATCCACCTGCTGCGCCGGCGGCAGGCCGCCTACCGCACCACCATTGAGCAGGACGATGCCATCATTGCTGACCCAACCACCGGCCCCCGTCAGACCGTGGCCGCGCGTCTGCTGCGCATCGAAAAGCAGATCCTGGCGGGCGCCACCCAGGCGGCGCTGGCGCTGCCGGGGGCGGCAGAGGCCGCCGCTCTGGGGCCGCTGCCTACGGCAGTCAAGATGGAGTAACAGTCTTCCTTGCTGTGGTGCGAAATCATGCACAAGGTTTGGTTACCTGTCAGTGCCGCGTGCGGCGTCACCCGATGTGCGGGCTTTAGCCTGCCCAACCCAGCCCCGTTTCCTTTTTCACTGCCGGGCTCCCCCTGCCCACCGGTTTTATTGTATCATAGCAGCATGCGCCCTTTTCCCCCGGCTCGTATTTCGTGGCGTTTTCAGGACTCTCACCCCACAGCACCCCCACCCCTTCTCTGCGATACCCTCAGCACTTGTAACGCACTGCAGCTTAGTTGCAAGCAAGGTGCAGGCGTGGGGCTTGTCCAAGGACGGGTGGTTTGCAGGGCACGCTCTACTGCTTCTGCCCGCTGTCGACCTGGCCTTCTCAAGTGCAGCAGTAGGGGGAAGCGCCTAACGTCAGCTGTGGATGGCAGGCTGTTCGTGTGTTGCAACAAATGCCTCTACAACATGGTGCGATGCATGCGCTGTGACGCTAATGCGAGATCGCAGGTGAGGAAGGTGACTGTGCCGGGTATGCAAACTGAGTCTACAGCCGGCTCTGCGCCTGCTGCCCCCCGCCGCCGCCGCTGCCCCCAGGCTTGCGCCCGCCCGACAAGCGCTGCAGCACCTCCCCCAGCGCCTCCACAACTGCTGGCGAGCTGAGCATCTGCCAGGCGCCCTCTGCCTCGGGCCCTGCAAATTCTGCCCATTCTTGGGCAAAGTCGGCTCGCAGGTTGAGCTTTGTTGCCTGCGGGGGGCATGCGAGGCAAGGGGGAGTGGGCATGAGGTGCACTGAGGATCCTGATCAGTCGGGGCTTTCCCACAGGCTCCGACGCAGGTGCGGCTGTCCCGTCACCGCAATACACACGTATGGTTGCCAAGGCAGTGGCACATGCATGCTACAAATCAGGTGTGCATGCGCTGCCGACCTGGCGGCCGCCATCGGGCATCTTGAGCATCTCTCGCATGACCTCCTCTGCGGCTGCCTGCACACGGGTTGGTGATTGCACATTGCTGGCGTGTTCACGGGGGCAACCGTGACAAAGGCGCCGCCCTTTCAAGCAGAGCGCAGCATCAACTTCCAACCAGCCAAACATGCACTTGGGCAACGCAGCAGTCCACTCACCAGCAGGCCCTCCTTGGGAGCGATGTCATCGATCAGGCCCAGGTCTTTGGCATCCTGCTTGGCGCACCAGGGACGGGGTGCAGCCATTCAGACAGCCTTCCTGGCAAGAAGATGCTGCAGAGACGCTGCAGAGAAGCGACCGCATCATCCTTCTCCAGCAGGCCCTGCTGAGACCACTGCTGCACAGCAAGTAGTGTTGTCGCTGCAGACGCTGCAGATCAGCCAAGCCCACCTGTGGCTGCAGCAGCACGGCGTTCTGCAGCAGCTTGTCGGCTGGCCCAGTGCCGATGATTCGCCCCATCAGGCCTGCAGGCAGTTTCAGCAAGGCGCATGCTGGGGTTTGCATGCTGGGCAGCCTTGTGCACTGCACCCGAGCCTGTTGCCCAGTCCAGCCCTGCGCTCCAGCTGCTGCAAGCAAGATGGCGCAAGCTCCTCAAAGCAGCCTCACACCTGCCCACATCTTGGGAACTGAGATGCCGAGAGCCACCTCATTTAGACCTGCAGGTCAGAAAGCACCATGGACGGCTCAGAAGGCATGAAGTCCTAGCAGCACATCATGCATGCTCATCTTCCCAATCGCATGTGCCTCCAGCATGCCGAAAAGTGGCAGGAGCGTCTCAGCCGACGTCTGTCGCCGCTGCGGCCAGGCATCGCCGCACCCAGACCTTGCTGTCGCCTGCAACCACCCACCTATGTGGCCGCTCTCTGTCATGATGCGGTAGTCGCAGCACATGGACAGGCAGCAGCCGCCGGCCGGGCACGCGCCTGCAACAGGCAAAGTGGCCAGGGGAGGTGGTTGGCTGAGCCCACGTGCAGAAGCCTGAGAATTTAGTGTCAGGCTTCAGTCAACGTTGCTGGCATCATCGACAGCAACCTCCTCTGCAAATAACCGGCGCACCCCTGATGGNCGGCNAATGGTGACCAGCGGCGAGGCATAGAGGCGGGCCAGGAATCGGTTGGAGGTGANGCCAGAACTCGCTGNCGGCGGGCAGAGGGGGNAGCCGTGGAGGGTGGCAGCTTACGGCGTGGGGTTGAGGTGCTTGCTGAGGCTCCCATCCTCGCTGCTGCCTTGGTGTCTGCCCAGTGCAGCCCGATCGCTGGCCAATGGCCGCCCCCCATCACCCACCCCTCCTCACGTGTAGCGCTGTTGAGACGTCAGCGGCGCAAACAGCCTTTGAACGTCATTGCCCAGTGCAGCCCGATCGCTGGTCAATGGCCGCCCCCCATCACCCACCCCTCCTCACGTGTAGCGCTGTTGAGACGTCAGCGGCGCAAACAGCTCCTTGATGTCGTTGCCGGCGGTGAACACGTCCCGGCGCAGGCCAGAGGCAAAAATCATGCCCCGCACCTGCATGACGTGTGGCAAGCTTGTTTCACTTGTTTCGAACTTGTTTCGGCACGCTTGCTGCTGCTGCCTCTGCCCTGCCCAGAGCACCCACCTGTGGGTCTGCCTCCAGCTCGTCCAGCGCAGCAGTCAGCTGCCGCCACAGCTGCAGGTCCATGGAGTTGACTGGGGCGCGCGCAATCTCCAGCAGCGCCCAGCCGCCGGCGTTGCGCGTGATGCGCAGGTCGTTGCGGGGCGCATCAGCCATTGTGTGTCGTGGGGCGGCGGCAGCAGCGGCGGCTGTAGCGGGGTGGCAGCGCTGCAGTGGAGCGGCGGATCGCGATGCTGCAAACACTACGAGACGATTTACGTGCTCGTTGGCTCGCTGAAGGGCTTGTGGGCCCGCGGCTGGAGTGGGGCTTTCTGCAGCTGTGTCGGCTGCGGCCGGGGCGTGCGATCCTACAACCTCGCAGCTTTCGCAAGTGCATCCGCGGGTGCCAAGGGCGCTTGCAGGCTCGCTTTTGCAGGCCGAGTCAGCATCGCTCATGCAGGAGGCCCTTGGCCTGCAGGCGGGCATGGCGCAACTGCTCTACAGTCCAGACCATGCGCTGATTCCGCGAACCACCGTCGGCAGGCATCCCAGGAGGGGCCGTTGACCAAACCCTGGTTTCGCCCAATGCCGCCCCCAGCGGCCCAGCAGCAGCTCGAGGAGGTGCGCAGGCCTGCATTTGAATGCGCAGCAGCACCCGCAGGAGCCACCAGCCACCCACCGCCCACCTGCCGCCAGTCTCCTCCCCTCTGCTTGGACAACACAGGTTGAGGCGGTGAGACAGGCACGGCTGGAGGCGTCCGCCTGCCGCTACCAGCTGGAGCAGGCACACTGCGAGTTGACGGAGCTGCGGCAGCAGGTTGCGGCCCTAGCCCATGCGCAGCGCGGCCGTGATGTGGGTGCTGGGGCGGTGGCGGCGTGGGAGGAGGCGGTGCAGGCGGCGCGCCTGGAGGCAGCTGACAGCAAGTGCAAGCTGCAGCTCACCGAGCTGGAGCTGGCCAAGCATCTGGACGCGCTGCAGGAGCTGCAGTGGCAGCTCGAGTGCGTGGTCTGCCAGCTGGGGCTGATGCCGCCCGCAGGCAGCGCTGCAGCGGGTGCCGGGTCGGCAGCAGCAGCAGGCGCAGCGGGGCCATCTGCTGCTCCCACTGCCGCCCCAGCCCCAGCCATCGACCACATGCTGCTGCTGGGCAAAGTGGAGGAGCTGCGCTGCGCTCAAGTGCAGCTGGCAGAGTGCCAGCGGCGGCTGGCGAGCACAGAGGCGGCGCTCGCGGCGGCAGAAGCCCGCAGCACAGCTGTGGGCCTGCATGGTGTGGCGGTGCCGCCTGCAGCCGCTTTGCCCGCAGCTGATGGCAGCATGCCGCTGAGTCTGGGAGGCCAGGAACTAGTCGGCTCCCTGCTGGGCGAGAATGAGCAGCTGCGGGCGCGCCTTGCTGACGCAGAGGTGAGGAGGTCAAGGCAACATCACAGCTGGCGCTCGTTCGAGTGGGATTGGCATGAGAATGCGCAGACCGAGTGTGTCTTGGATACTTGTTCTGACCTTCATGCGTGCATGACACGCCTACTGCCTGCCTGTATGGTCTCAGGAGCGCTACGCTGCTTTGGAGCGTGACTTCGAAGTGGAGCTGCTGCTGAAGGCAGAAGCAGCGGAGGCAGGCTGTGCCGCCACCGCTGCCGGCCCCGCCTCTGCCCCCAGCAGCCCTGGACCTGTGGCCCCTCAGTTTCCAGCTGGCCAGCTGTGGAGCCAGAGCGATGCTGTGCTGCGGGCCTCAGCATCACTCCGCACCAGCCGGCTGGGGCGCCCAGGGCAGCCGGGCGAGAGCTGTGCAGCTGGTGGCGGTGGCAGCCCTCGGCGCTCCAAGGCGCCGGCCGCCACATCCGAGCCTGCAGAGCGCGTTGTGAGTACACTGTTGCTGGGTATCGTAAATTGGGTGCTTTGTTACTGCAAGCTGCAGTGGCACTTACCTCCTCCACACCATCATGTGGATTGCCCAAAGGAGTGTTGGTTGTTTGGCTCTGCACCCAGCCCTGCAGCACCCTCCCCCCACGCCCCCTGCCCTGCAGGCCCGCCAACGCCTTCAGCTGCAGCTGGAGCAGAAGGATGCGCAGCTGGGCAAGCTGAGGGGCGTGGTACGAGAGCTGGAGGGCAAGCTGATTGACGCCTACAAGCGCCAGGCAGACCTGTGAGTGTGCGGCCGACGGGAGATGGCTGGGCACCAGGGAGGGCTTGGCTGGTGGCCGGATGCATTCATGCAAGCCTGGGGTTGCGCGGCGGGCAAACCCGCTGCTGCGCTTGGTGTGTGCACACCACTGAGTTGAATTGAGGCTGAAGACACCCTCCAACCAGTAAGGATCATTCAGCATGCACACCCGCCAATGCCCCATGTTGCCTGCCCTGGCCGCAGCGTGATGCGGGAGAGCAGCTGGCGGGAGCAGGAGGTGCAGGACCGCCGGCTGGCTGCCTTGGACGAGGAGCGTTCCCGCCTGGCCTTTGCAGCCCAGGCGGCGCAAGCTGAAGCAGAGGCTGCTCGAAGGGAGGCAGCCGTGCAGCGCCGCCTGGTGGCACGCCTGCAGCAGGCGGCTGCCGAGGCGCGGGAGCGTGCAGGCGGCGGCCAGGCAGGGGGCAGCGCACAGATGGTGGAGCTGCTGCAGAAGCGAGTCAAGGTGCTGGAGGCGCAGAACATCAAGCTGCGCCTGCAGGCCCGGGTCGACAAGGAGGAGGAGCAGCGGGCAGCTGCGGAAGCTGCCGCCGCCGCCGCCGCCGCCGCTCGCCGGACGCAGCGTGGCCGGGGCGGCGCAGCGGGCGGTGACAGCGAGGAGGGCAGCAGTGAGGGGGCAGGTGCAGATGCTCTTGGCGCAGCGGCCGGCGAGAATGACTCGCCAAACCGCGCCGAGGCCGGCGGCAGCGGCAGCGGCGGTGGTGGCGCGGGCAGCCTGCTGGRCGGCAACCCCGTGTTGGAGCGCTGGGCGGCTGACAAGCGGCTGCAGAGGCGGGTGGAGGCGCTGCAGGCCAAGCTGCGGGTGTGTACGTGGGTACTCTCATTGGAGGAATTGCAGCAGTGAGGGTATCCGTGGTGTCCTGCTGAAACAGAGGTGGCACAGGTCTGACCAGGTCAGAACCACAAAGTTTGCCTAGCTTTGCAGCAATGCTGCACATGCTATTCATTATGCGTTCCGCCATGTGCCCCCTTCTACCCGCAGGACAAGACCACAGCGCTTGTGTCTGCCCAGGCTGGACGGTCCCGGGCAGAGGAGCAGGCCGAAGCAGTGCGCAGCCAGCTGGAGCAGTGCCAAGCGGCGCTGCAGCGTGTGCAGGCACAGCTGCGGGCAGCCGAGCAGCGGGCAGCCCCTGGTACAATGGTGCCAGTTGAGCAGCACCAGCAAGCTCTGTGCCAGCTGGATGAGCTGCAGGAGCAGCTCGATGCTGCACGGCGGCAGCTTGCGGCACTGCAACACCAGGCGCAAGGCCCTGCAGCGCTGCCCGGCAGCCCTGAGCAGGGCGAGCCGTGCGCATGTGGCAGCCCAGAGGTCCCAGGTTCCAGCCGGCCAGCAACTGCGGCTATGCCTCGCAGCATCAGCGTGCCTGTGGCGGGCGGCGGCAGCTTGCGGGCCAGCAAGGCCTACTGTCCGGGCGCATACGGCGGCGCAGCAACACCAAAGGGTGACGGCGGCAGCAGCGAGCTCGTGTCTCAGTTGCAGGGCCAGCTGCTGGCCAAGGATGTGCAGCTGTTGGATGCCAACCTCCAGCGGGAGCAGGCGGCTGCGGATGCTGAGCGGCAGCGGCGCCGCCTGCACGGCTTGCTGGAGTGCCTCAGCCCGCACCCGCAGGATGCAGCAGCAGCAKAAGCAATTGCGGAAGCTCGCCAGCTGGCRGGGTTGCCCGAGCTTGCTTCGGCAGGTGCAGCAGCAGGCGGCAGCGGCAAGAGCAATGCAGCGGGCGGCGGCGCAGCGGCAGCGGGCGGGGCGGCAGGGACCGGGAGGCAGGCGGGCAAGGGGGCTGGCACGGGCAGCAGTGGGGCTGGTGCTGCACGGCGACGGGGGCCCAGCGGGCGGGAGCAGGAGCTATTGGACACTATTTTGCTGCTGAAGAATGCACTGGAGCGAACGAAAAAGGGCCTGGAGAGTGGGTGAGCTAGCAGGAGGGGCAGGCGTGGGATTGGTTGACGGACCACAGCATGCTGAACAGCCCAGAGCAACAGAGCGGGGCCAAATGGAGCGCCCCCTGCGTTGCCATTCACCATGCAAATACTGTTGATCGGCGTCTCTTCTCCACACCACATCTCCCTGCCGCAGGGTCTCCTCCTCCAAGTACATGGCAGCCGTGGACAGGGCCAAGCAGCTGCAAGCCAAGAGCGCAGAGCAGGAGGCCGCACTGGCCGATGCAGCCAGGCTGCGGGAGGAGCTGGGGCGGGTGCAGCAGCAGCTGGGCGCGCTGCACGGCACCTGCTCCGCGCTCAAGAGCCAGCTCAAGGCGGCTAAGGAGCAGCGGCAGGAGGCGGCCTCGGCCAGGGAGCACTTGCTGGCTGCCCAGGTGGGTGCAGGGGTGGTGTTTGGGTGCACCTGACGGCAGCTGGTGGGGGAGAGGCAAGCGTGCGCCTGGCAGTTTGGCAGCGGGCGCTGCTGGTTGCCGCCATCATCTCTGCAGCGTGGCTGTGACAGCTGCTGCTCACGTGGCCAACGCAGCGCGTTCCATGCTGCTTGACACCGCAACTGCTCTGTTTTGCATGTCCTTTTCAGGTGTCGGAGCTGGAGCGCACGCTGCGCGAACGAGATGCACAGATGGAGGCGCTCAACGCCAGCCTGGGCCAGGTGGGTGCGACTTTCCTTGAAAGCCAAAGCCCTCAGCGGGCCATGTGTGGTGGAATTCTGTGTGCTGCAGGGGCCTATGGCGCACCCGACATGCGGGGTGTACGCCCAGCTCAGTATGCCCCCTTCAACATGGGTTTGTCTGCCCATCATCATGGCTGCTCATGCCGCCTGGCTTTGCCTGCTCTGTACAGGTGAATAAAGAGGTGCGGGTGCTCGTTGCTGAACATGTTTGAGCATTCCCATCTGCTGCTGCATACCTGCCCATGCCTTCATGTCCTGTGCTTTTGCCTCCCCCTCAGGTGGATGAGGAGGTGCGAGTGCTGGTGGCGGAGGGGCTGCGCCCCGCAGACCTCATTCAGGAGCTCCTTCTCCTCAGGCAAGTCATTTACTGCGTGTTGGAATCTCGAGCATCTTTGCAGGGCTGCTGCTGCCCGGGCGGTTTCAGCGAGCTGCATGCATTCGAATGCACCTGTCCGCGGCCACCTGCTTGTCCGGTGCAGTGCGGCATTTTCGAACTTGCGCATGCTGCCTTTAGCAGCTGTGCCATCAACCAACCTGCTGCCAGCCCTTCGAGCTCCCACATGCCATTTGGTGCTCAGAACTTGCTCAACGTGCGCGCCCTCACAAGTGTGCCGCCTCGCTGCTGTGCCCTTTCGAATTTTGACATGCAGGCCGCGCCTGCGAAACCTGGAGGCCTGCAACGCTGAGTTGTCAGGCCAGCTGGCCTCCCTGGAGCGCCAGTGCGCCACGGATTTGCAGGCGTTAACGGCGGAGCACGAGCTGCTGCGCCGGCAGTGCGGGCGGTGGGAGGGGGAAGTGCGCCGCCTGTGCTTGCTGACCGATGAGCCGCTGCCGCCCGGGCTGGAGCCGCCGGTCGGTCGGGCGTAGACCGGGCGCCCCTGGATGCACGTCCAACGGTTTCGAATTGTTCAGAGTAAATGGAGGTTGTAAGACAGGGCGGACAAGCTGGGAGCCAGCGCAAGTGGGTTGCAGGGCCGCAGGCAGACCCGCGAAAAAGGCGGCGGAACCGGAGGCGGCGGCGGCGGCGGCACCGACGGCCACCCACGGCCAATCGCGGGCTGGCACTGCGCTCAGGGGGCTCCAATGAGCCTCTTGAAGCGCATTTGGGGTTCACGGGGGGTTGACGAGTGCTGCCATGGCGAAGGCGCATGGCGGGGCCTGAGCTGTCGTGACTGTGCACGGCGCCTTTGATCGCACGCCCACGGCTGCCACTGCAGTCTGCGGAGCTCTTGCGGAGGACTTGCAGCAGCAGCAGCGGCTCCCACCACTTGGGGCAGGCAGAGCCCTGGTTTGGCCGCGGCCCAGGGAGCTGCCAGATCGCGTGAGATCTACTGCCACAAGTCCTAGCAGCGGCTACAGCGCCCCACTCCCCAAGCCCGCGAGGAACCAGCCCCGCCATCAGCGCTATGGCGGCAAACGGTGCGCCCGGGGCTTGCAAGCGCGTGTTCACGCCTCGGATGACGCCGATGATGGGCGTGGGTGCGCCTGGGAGGCCGCAGAGGCGCGGGGCGCCCGCGGCCCTGGCTGTGGGCAAGGGCCACAAAGGTCGACTCCCCCCTCCCCGCTGCAGGCGAGGCCGCCGTGCCTGTGGGCACCGAGGCGGACCAGGAGGTGGACTTCAAGGAGGTGTCCGAGGAGCAGGCGCTCTCCATCCTCAAGGTGGGCCCCGCCGCCGCCGCCGCCGCTCGCCGCTGGCACTGCCCCGCCGCCACAGGCGGCATGCAAAGCACATTCTGCACTGCTTGCCTCTGCACCAGCAGGCTGGGTGGCTGGGGTGGTAGACAGGGGGGGTGCACCATGTGTGGTGGCCTGCTGCTGGTCCCCTGGCCCCTTTGCTGGGGAAGGGGCTGGCGCAGCCGCCGCCTGGCGCAATGCCCTAGCCGAGCCGCACTGGGCCCTGCATGCATGCCATGCATGCAATGCGCTTCACATGCATTTTGGCAGTGCTGCACCCTGGCCGAGCGCTCCAGAGCACGTCGCGTATGGTGGCACGTGGCATGCACACGGGCTGTTGCGCTGCCGCCATAATCCTGCCGTCATTCTGGCACATGCTGCTAGCCCCCTCTCTGCCAGCTGTCTGGCCTCCATTGCACTTTTGCGCCTTGCCAGTCGATCCTGCAAGCCGCCGGCAATGGTCTATTACAGCTGAACAGAGATTTAAAGGGCAACCCGCAGAGCCCACCGCTTTGCGCGGTGGCGCCTCGGCCCTGGCATGGCTCAGTGCTCTAGCTGTTCGGCCGTGCTTTTCATTCAGCACACCCACTGCACCAATATCAGGCCACGCACGATGGCTGAGCAGCAAGGGGGTGGCCAAACGCTCGTTTCACACCTGCCCTGCATGTTAAATACTCTTTTCTCAGCGTGTGCGCTGCACTGTCACATTTCACCACCCCTGCAGGCCACCCACAAGGGCCTGACGAGTGAGGAGGCGGCCAAGCGCCTGGCTGAGTATGGGCCCAACAAGCTGCCGGAGGAGACGCGCAACCCCTTCCTGGTGTACCTGTCGGTAAGCCCAAATTAGAGGTTCATCGCTGTTTGTGTTCTGTAGCAGCTTTCTGGGCCCAGGGAATAAGCTGCCGGAGGAGACGCGCAACCCCTTCCTGGTGTCGGTAAGCCTTAGCTGCAGAGATTGTGATGATTCTAGCGGAGCATGCCTGTGGNTCTTTCCATCGCCTGCGTTGTGTTTCTGGCTGAAACTGTTGGTCTCAGCAGGCTGCCGAGGTACATGCCCAGCTTGCAGTGATGTACCTACTTCTCTCCACACTGTCCGCAGTACATGTGGAACCCGCTGTCCTGGGCCGTGGAGGTGCCGATTCCACCCTGCATTGGCTTGCATCTCACCCACTGTGCTCGCTCCTCTCGTCCTTCCCCACAGTACATGTGGAACCCGCTGTCCTGGGCCATGGAGGCGGCGGCCATCATCGCCATCGCCCTGCTAGACTATGCCGATTTCGCGCTCATCCTGGCCCTGCTGCTGGTGCGCTTGGGTGGTCCTTTTCATGCTGATTGGTCATGCGTGATGTGACTGTGTGACCTGCTCTTCTTCGCGCTCATCCTGGCCCTGCCGCTGGTGGGTTCAGCTGGGAGTTTGTGCGTGTGTGCCATGCCTTGATTGGGCGCAGTTGGGGTGTTGCTTCTGCATGTGTTTTCGCTGTGGCGGGAAGCAGATGGGGCGTGCCCTGCTTGACTTTGCATGCACCCATCTTGTCATACTGTTAATTCCATTTCAGGTCACCGCCACCAGTTGTATGTGGTCAAGCGTTTTGNGTCCGCATTGTCCACTGTTTGCAGGTGAACGCCACCATTTCGNACGTGGAGGAGGCCAACGCCGACAAGGCCATCAAGGCCCTGACCTCGGGTNCGTGCCTGNGTGCCTTGTGTCGAGCAGACAGGCTTTGCACTAGTGATAGCAGCAGCAGCAGCCAGCCCGGAACTTGCAGGCATTTTATTGTGCGCCACGCGATAAGGCCTGCAGCTGCAGGGCAGCCCAGCCCAGCTGAACTGTCAACAGCCTGCGACTGCCCCGCCCACGCACCTTGCTGCAGCGCTGGCGCCCAAAGCCAAAGTGCTGCGAGATGGGCAGGTGTCCACGATTGAAGCCTCCGACCTGGTGCCTGGTGCGCCGCCCAGCTGCTTACTGCGTGTTGGGTGCTTTCGGTGTGCGAATTGGGCATACGGCATGCGCTGCCTGCAGGACCCTGTCAGCCTGCTGCGCTTTGTGGCGGTGCTTTCAGAACCGTCGGCTGCACTGCACTGCACCCATTCAGCGACCCTGCAAGGAGAAACAGTTCCTACATCTTCATTAACACGTGTGCAGGCGACATTGTGATCATCCGCCTGGGTGACATTGTGCCCGCCGACATCAAAATCCTGGGAGAGGAGGGCAGCAGCGGGCGGCCCGAGGACGAGANCCCCCCTGCAGGCAAGCNAGTACGGTCCCACTTTGGCGGGGTTGGTTACTTGTGGTTGAGTTAAGTGGCGGCCGGGACGCCCCTGCAGGCAAGACACCATCGCTTTTTACTGTTGGCTGCAACTGTTGGCTTGGCAGTTGGGTGGATGGGCAGGGGCAGCGGGCGGCCCGAGGACGAGACCCCCCTGCAGGCACGTGGGGCTGCTGTTTGGTCACCTGATCATTTCAGTCAGCGGAAGCTACTTCTGTTCGACCACTTCGTGGCATCAGTGGGCAAGCGAGTGCCTGCCTGTCTCGCCCAACTAGTACGCATCCCTGCCCCTCGTTGCCTGTCCTGTCTGTGCAGTACTGAGCAGGCTGTGCTCATCCGCCTTTCCGCCTTTGTTGTCTCCCACACTGTGCCATGCAGTGCGACCAGGCCGCGCTCACTTGGCCGTCCCTTTCCTCTGTCATTCTGCCATGCAGTGCGACCAGGCCGCGCTGACCGGCGAGTCGCTGCCCGTCAAGAAGTTCTCCGGCGACGTGGCCTTTGCTGGTGAGCAAATTCTGTGTGCTTGACACAGCATTTGCTAGCTGGCTGGTGCTGCCTGTCAACAAGTTCTCCGGCGATGTGGCCTTTGCCGGTGAGCACACTTTGTTCACTTCTGCAGCGTTTTGCTGGGTTGAGAGGGGCTGTGAGGCTGGTGCTGCCCGCCAAGAAGCTCTGCGGTGACGCCACCTTTGCCGGTGAGCAATTCTTGTGTGTTTGACACAGCATTTGCTAGTTGGGCTGGTGCTGCCGGTCAACAAGTTCTCCGGCGACGTGGCCTGCTCCGGTGAGGGGGCACAATGCACATGCTGTTAGTATTGCTTTGATCTTGCAACGCTGCTGCCGATCGTCAATACGTTCTCCGGCGACGTGGCCTGCTCCGGTGAGGGTCCCTACCCACTGTTGCTGCTGCCGAGATGCCGGCTTGCGCTGCCCCGCACCCACTCATGATGCCTTGCCTTGCGCTTTAGCTGCTTCAGACTGTACTGGTAGCGCTTTTTGCGATGCGTGTGCTGATCAGTGGTTGGATCTTCTTCCTGCGCAGGCTCCACCATCAAGCAGGGCGAGCGCCACTGCGTGGTGTATGCCACCGGCATGCAGGCAAGCTGTTTTAAACTTGGCTGGTTTGTTATCAATTGCCAGTGACGGGACATGCTTGCTTGCTTGCAGCTGTAGCCAGGGGTGGTGTGCGCCACCGGCATGCAAGTGCGTGCTGTTTGCTTGTGTTGTGTGTGTGCTTGACACCAGTGTGGGTTTTGGGTGCATGCCGCCGCTGTGGCAGGTGCGCAGCTTATGACCGTCTGGTCCTGAATCGTACTTGCTTCTGTGGGCGGCATGCTTCCAGGGGTGTGTGTGGCACACATGCAGTCTGAATCAGATCCAACATGGCCCCCTCCTGCTTACCCCTCCTCCGCAGACCTTCTTCGGCCGCGCCGCCGCTCTGCTGGGCTCTGCCAACCAGGTGGGTGAACAGCTGGCTGTGAACCAACATGCGGTGTGCCCTGCCCTGCTCTCGCTGGCCGCCTATCAAACCACCAAACGTGCCCGCAATTTGCAAGGTATGCCCTGCTGTGGCTCACTCCAGCGGTGCCTCACCCTTCATGGGGGTATATCCTTGTTATCAATTATCAACCGTCTCAACCATGCCTCGCCTCGCCCCGCCCATCACCCCCCGCCTGTCTTCTGAGCGGTGCTGCCTGTCTTTTTTGTTGCTTTTTCTTGTGCAGGAGGCCCACCCAATTTTCCCATTTTCGCTTTGTTTGTGCAGGAGGCCAACCTGCAGAAGGTGATGACTCGCATCGGCGCCGTCTGCCTGATCACCATCGGTGGGTATGCCGCACACAACCGCTGAACTTGTGAACTGAGCAGGAGCTGTAGCGGTGCCTGTGGCGGTTTGTTATGTTATGTTTCCAAACCACCGCCAATTGTTGCTTCAGTTACCTGCCACTGCCTGTTTTAAATGCCGCATTTTGCTGCAGGTGTGTGGGGAATCATCGGGCGGCAGTCCAAGTCGTGCTACCCACTGCTTCGCTGCATCTTCATCTGTGTTTTCAATGCCACGTCCCTGGCTGTGCAGGCATGTGGATCATCATCGAGCTGGATCTAAATACTGCTAGGCAGTGGTTTAGCTGTTACGCCACACTGATCAATTAGTTTGGTTATGCGGTTCTGCTGCAGGCGTGTGGATCATCATCGAGCTGGCGGTCCAGTTTGGCCACTACAAGCACGCCTGCTACGGCGGCTCGGGTGAGCTGTTGGGGGCTGCCAATGACTGCCGAGATGATTGATCGACCCAGGCCTGCTGCGTGGGCTGCATGGCTGCATGGCTGCATGGGTGTTGGCGCCGCATGCCGACCTGCACTGGCAGCCGCCACGACCAGCCGCTTGTCATGCCCTCACCCTGCTGCCTGCCGCCTGTGCCCGCTTGCCCCCTGCAGGCGGCTGCCCCACCCTGACCAACATGCTCGTCATCATCGTGGGCGGTATCCCCATTGGTGAGCACTCTTGCCGCAGTTGGTTTTGCTACTGTTTGCAGCCTCGGATGTGCTCTTTCCTGGGATCGCCGCTTGCACATGCCAGGCACTGCGCAGGGCGTGCGCGCGTGGTGCCCAAAGGGATGCATGCCCGTGTGACCACATGCCTCTGCTCCACCCTATCGACCCTGCAGCCATGCCCACCGTGCTGTCACCCTGGGCTGCTGCCGGCACCCAATTTGTAGCTAAACCTTGCCGAACACTTATACCCCTGCCATCGTCTCTATCCCGCAGCCATGCCCACCGTGCTGTCCGTCACCCTGGCCCTGGGCGCCTTCACGCTGGCCAAGGAGGGAGCCATTGTGTCCCGTATGTCTGGTGCGTGGGCGAATTGTTCTTTTGTGCAAATGCTGGTCATCAGCCGCATTTGCGTACTGGTTTCATTTGCATGGCGGATGAGCTATCATTCTCTGAAGTGTCTTGATGTCTCCAGACTTACCATGTCCTGTCCTGCAGCCGTGGAGGAGATGGCCGGCATGGACATCCTGTGCTCCGACAAGACTGGTGAGCGAGGGGGCAGCTGCTAGTGAGGCTGGTCCAAAGTCTCTGGAAGCACAGGCCGTAATGCGCACAAGCGATGCAGGCCTGCTGCCGTTGCCAGCGCTTCTGCCGTTGCTGCTGGCGGGCGGATCCCGATGCACACTGCTTTTCTTAGCATCACTACACCTTGCCTTCGTCCTCACATCCACCCTTCTGCAGGCACCCTCACCCTGAACAAGCTGACTGTCGACCACGTCAACTGCTACCCCCTGTCCGGCCACTCCATTGAGGATGTGAGTTCAGTCAAAACAGTTGCATGTGTGTGCTTGGTTTTGAGTGAGATCCAGGGCAGCGGCGGTCCTTGCCAGCCCCTGTCCGGCCACTCCATCGAGGACGTGAGTCGGGGTTCGCCTTGCTTGGATGCCTGTTTTTGAGTCGAGGAATGAAGTGCAGCGTGGCGGTCATTGTTGCTACCCCCTGTCCGGCCACTCCATTGAGGCCGTGAGTCGGTCGGTTGTGTGTGATTTGGGCAGTTGCAAGCAGCTGGCGTTGCTCAGCAGAGTGCTCTGGCCGCATTCACCCCTCGTTTCAGTTGCTCGTCTCGGCTACCAAGCACTGCTACTTACTACTGTATGCTGTCTGGCCCCGCCCGCTTGCCCACAACAGGTGCTCAAGTTTGGTGCCATGTCCGCCAACATTGTGACCGAGGGCGTTCTTTGCCCTGACGCTCACCTTGTGCCATTCTCCTCGGCTCTGTCGTCCACCTGCAGGTGCTCCAGCACGGCGCCATGTCCGCCAACACCATGCCTGATCCAACGCTGCTCACTAAGTGCTGCTTGTTTGGCCCTCTCCTGACAACCCCTGCAGGTGCTTAAGTACGGCGCCATGTCCGCCAACATTGTGACCGAGGAGCCCATCGACATGGTGCTGCACGAGTCGTACCCCAACCGGTGAGCATTGCTGGAGGTCAAACGCCCAGCAGCCATTTGCCCATGCGGTGCCGCAAGGAGGAGGCCATCATTTTGAGGGCTTTTCAGGGGTGCTCGCTGTTCAGCTTGCAATCCACTGACACATCTGTTCTTGACACCCTGTGGGATGGATGAGCCATGGCTAAGTTCATATCCTCACTGTCGTCTAACAGTGCACCCTCTCTTGCCATTGCAGCGACACGCTGTGGGAGGAGTACGCCATGGCCAAGTTCATCCCCTTCAACCCCACCGACAAGTACACCGTGGCGTTTGTCAAGGTGAGGGGGTGGGAGGTGCATTTGTTGGGGCGGGTACACCGGGGCGTTTGTCAAGGTACGTGGGAGGCGCATGTGTTGAGGGCGGGTCCTGGTTGAGCCGTTGTACGTGACCCAGAAGGGGACAGCAATCGGCCACAGCGGCTCTGGCCTAGCTCGCGTGCCGTGTGGCTCAAAGACCATCCTGCAAGGCAGCATGCTCGCACTGAACTCAGACGCTTCCCACACGCGCTCCCATGTTCCCCGCAGGACAACAAGACGGGCCAGGTGCAGCGCATCATGAAGGGCGCGCCCCAGGTGCGTGTGCCTCAAGAGGCGGTCTGAAGTATTGCTGCCTAACCCCTGCCTGCCCTCGTCGGTGCGCGTGCATTGCTTGGCTGGCTGGGGCGCCCGCATGCGCTCCAGAGACGCAGGCCTCCTTGACCTGCGGTCTCTGCCCGCCATCACCGGTTGCCCCTCAACCCTCCCAGCATTCAAACGGGTGGTGTTGCACAACGCGCACAGCAAGGCCCCTGCTACTGCACAGTGCTGCCCTTTTAAACACCCATGCTGCTGTTCTTTGCCCACAACAAAACAGGTGGTGGTGCGCAACGCGCACAACAAGGCCGAGATTGAGGAGGAGTGCACCAAGAAGATCACCGAGTGAGCCGCCTGTTGTTGCATGGAAACATGTGTCTCGTTGGAGATCCTGGGTTGGCTTGCTCGAGCAAGACCATCTCTGTTCACCTGGAGCTAGTCCGCGTTGTCTTCGCATTGATTGAAGCGTCTCATGCCCTGCCCTGTCCCTTGCAGGTACGCCAACCGCGGCTTCCGCGGCCTGGGCGTCGCCCGCGCCGAGGGCGACGGCTCCGGTGAGCCGGCTGGCTACGTCTCTGTGTGCTTTTGGCTGCCACTTGTGGCAGCTGAGCAGAGCAGGGTGTGAGCGCGCACGGCATGGGGCGGGACACGGGCGCATCCCTGCTGAGCAGCGCCTTCAACCCATGGCCCCCAGCTCAACACTGCTACCCTGCCTGCAACACCTATGCAGCCGACGGCCCCAACGGCCCCCACTGGATCATGGTTGGCCTGGTGCCGCTGTTCGACCCGCCCCGCCACGACACCAAGGAAACCATCGAGCGCTGCCACGCGGTGCGTGCTTCGTGAGGTGGTGCAACTGCATCAGCAAAGGATTTTTCAGCCATCAGCATGAGCACCATTTACCCTTCCTGATCGGCTTTAGACGGTGCGTGGAACCATGTTTGAGGTCACTCCTTGGTCTCTCTGTTCCCAATCGCAGATGGGCATCAGCGTGAAGATGATCACCGGTGATCAGCTGCTGATTGGCAAGGAGACGGCCAAGCAGCTGGGCATGGGTACCAACATGTTCACCACAGAGGCGCTGCTCAAGGTGTGTTGAAAGCAGTGTTTGGTGGCATGGTAAATGAGAAATTGCTTGCATATACATGTATGGGCACCAACATGTTCACCACAGAGGCGCTTCTCAAGGTGGGGCTTGCTGTTGGCAACTGTGAAGGGGAAACTGTGAAGGCAAACAAGTTGGGCACAGGACATGTCCACCCACTGAGGCAGTGCTCAGCACAAGGCTGGATTTGCTTGATCATCTGGAAGGTCGCAATTTGTTGGCCACTGTGCACTGCATGCTGACAGCCTCCGCCCTTCGCCTGCCCCGCCCTGCTTTCCTCCCCGCAGGCCAAGCAGGGCTTTGGTCTGGTGGAGGGCCACGCTTCGGTGGAGGACCTGATTGAGGAGGTGGGTCCATTTTGCAGGCCTGGATTGCGCGCACTTAACAGCCAGTGTTTCAACACCGTTGGTGCTGAGCTGTTGTCTCGCGAGCAGGGCATGCTGGGCTGGTTGAGAGGCCGGGCCGGGCCAGCCTGCTGAACGGCGTTCATTGGCCTGCGCTGCCCCGTGTGCACACATGCCATCCTTGCTCCTCTTACGCCCTTTGTGTGGCCTTTGTTTTTACCCCCGNNCAGGCCGATGGCTTTGCCGAGGTGTTCCCCGAGCACAAGTTCATGATCGTGAAGGTCCTGCAGGCAAGCACGTGTGCTTGCGTTTGTCCGGTGGTGATTGTGGGTCAGTAGAGGAAAGGCACGGTAGGCACGCGCTTCTCTGTGCTTCCCTGTTCTGGTGGAGGCACTGGGCGGGAGGATCCTGACCGACGCACAGCCTGTGCGCGCCAACACCCCGTCTTCACTCTCGCCACAACATTCACTCGCACTCGACGTTACAACCTGCCCCCCCCCCCCCTGCAGGAGCGCAAGCACATGGTCGGCATGACCGGCGACGGCGTGAACGACGCCCCCGCCCTGAAGAAGGCGGATGTGGGCATTGCCGTGGCAGGTGCGCTGCGCTGCACTGTGCTGTGCTGCGCTGCAATCCACTATGCTGCCCATAGTCAGGGGCGCTTCATGGCGCTACTGGCACTGCAAGTACCATGGCCTGATCTTGCACCTGCACCACGCTGCACCACCTGCTGCAGGCGCCACCGACGCCGCCCGCGGTGCCGCCGACATCGTGCTGACCCAGGTGCGTTCAATCAGCCGACAGCCTCGCTTGCACTGCTGCACTGTGCTGTGCTCTGCTGTGCGGTGCGGCGTGCAACACACATGGCGGCTCGCTTACGTTCGACGTTTTCCTTTGCCCTGCAGCCCGGCCTGTCCGCCATCATCACCGCCATCATCGGCGCCCGCAAGGTGGGAGGGGGGAAGAGCAGCAGTGTTGGTTTGCATTGGCAGCATGTTTGCTCACACCCATGGCACAGCAGGGGCCGCCAGCACTAGCGGCTCCGCATGCCGTGCTACCGTTTCCCAAGTGGGGGGCTTGCGCGATTGTTCGGGCCCAAGAATGTTGCTCGCATGCTAACCCCTCGCTCGTTGCGTCTGTTGACGTCTGTTCGGTCCTCGTTTTCATGTATACCTCATGCCGCAGATCTTCCAGCGCATGACGACGTACGCCAAGTACACCATCGCCATGACCTTCCGTATCTGCTTCACCTTCGGCCTGCTGACCGTCATCTACAACTGGTGGGTTGCAAAGCACAGGGGCAGCACTGTGCACAGGGTGGCAGCTTGGTTGCACGTGCGGCCTGCTGACTCGGCATCTGCCACTGGAGAATGCTGGGTGACGATGGCTGCTGGAGAAAGCAGGCCAACGCAGCAAAGTACTGGTGCAGGGCCCCGGCTTCAGTCTCTCCTCTCACCTGCTGCTTGTATACCTGCCACTTTTCTGTCCCTCCTTTGCAGGTACTTCCCCACCATCCTGATCGTGCTGCTGGCAGTGTTCAACGACGGCGCCATGATCGCTCTGTCCAAGGACACGGTCACGCCCTCCGCCCTGCCCAACCGCTGGGACCTCACCTCCATCTTCCTCGCGGGTGGGTGGGCTGTGCCCCTGCTGTAGTTTGCTGGTTTCGTAGCGTCGGGATGATGTGCTGCCTGGCCGTGTGTGCCATCTGCTCCCGATTGCACCACATTTGATAGGCACGGCTATCTGTTATTCTGCTGCAGGCATCGGCTACGGCCTGTACCTCACCCTCTCCTCCTGGGCGCTCTACCCCGTGTGCTTTTGTTCACCTCAATGAATAGCTTTGCTTCCTCCATGTGCAGGCATCGGGTACGGCCTGTACCTCACCCTGTCCTCCTGGGCGCTCTACTACGTGGCCACCCGCACCGACTTCTTTGACGGCCAGATTGGCATGTTCTCGCTGCAGGAGCGCTCGGTGAGTACACTCGTTGATCACTGATTACAGTACTAGTGTGCCTGCTTGTAGGTTGCCAGGTCGGCAATGTTTGCAATCAGTCCGTTCACTAGCTGCGCATTTGCCCAGCTGCAACTTGCAGCACACTACATGCAGCACATGCCTCATCGTGCCTGCCTCCCTGCCTGCTTATTCCCCCGCAGGAGGTGCTGCAAGACTGGTGCAACGAGTATATCCCGCAACTCACGCCCGGCGCCAACCCCAGCGCCCCCGCAAGCACCGTCTATTCCGGTGCGTGCGCTGCATGCAAGGCGTGTCGCAGAGCAGGGTGAATGCCGCCAACATGCAGGCGCCGCATGCATGCAGCATGCGCATGCATTGCTGGGAAGCCAAAGGAGCAGGCCGTCTGCTGAGCCTGGTCTGTCACTGTACAAACATCCAACACTCCCACCCACTTTCTTCCTCTGCCCACCCTGCAGAGATCGACAACCCCAGCATCACAGTGCTGCAGCAGTGCATGACTGAGCAGAAATACGTGCGCGGAGCCATGACCCGCGCCATGCTCTACCTGCAGGTTTCCGTCAGGTGCGTTTACCAGTGTCTAGTTCCAGTGTGCTTTGATTCCTGTTCGTGCGGTTGGCATGGCCCGCACCCTGCTCTACCTGTGGGTCTCCGTCAGGTGAGTGCAGTCAGCGTTCCACCCATGTTCCTTTCTTGCGTCGATGCTTTTGTTTTGCGGCAGCTGTACTCGAGTGCCATGCTGGACCTCCAGGTCTCCGTCATGGTCAAGCCCCTAGGTGGGGCTTCTCACTGTCGTATCGCATTGTGCTTTCAAAATGTGGTTGTTCGTACAGTTGGCATGAGCGCGTCATGCTGTACCTGTGGGTCTCCGCCAGGTGGGTTTGGTGCGATGTTCAACTCAGTTGTTCTGGTTCGCACCGACAGGCCCGGACTTTGCAGCTTGTTTGTGATGCACTCTGCCCCTCGCCAAGCTCACCTCACCTTTCCTGCTCTATTTTGCACTTCGCCTCACCTTGAGGCACTCGCTCCTTTTCTCACCTCCCCTTCTCCAAATCGCTTCCATCTTTCTGGTGCAGTGGCCAGGCCGTCGTGTTTGTGGTGCGCACTGTCAAGCACTCATTCCTGTCCCGCGCCGGCACCCTGACCTACGTGGCCTTCATCCTGGCCCAGGTGCGGCTTATTGCTTGTTACAAAGATTGCTTGGCTTCCGTTTGGGTTGGGTTGCAGACCAAAACCACATGGCCAGCCTGACTTACGTGGCCGTCTTCCTGGCCCAGGTGCGGCTTATTCTGCTGTTTGTGGTGCTTGCGAATGTTGGTGCAGGTTCTTGCAGTGCTGATTGCGTGGCGTGCGCTTGCTCTGAGCACACACGACACTGATGTGGGCCACCAACCCACCTGTGTTTGCCGGCCCGCCTGAGCATGTGCAGCCGTGTTTGTGCCCGTTCATTGTTGGGGTGCTCAGCGCTGGGTTGCCCCCGCGCCCTACAACCCTCTAAAAATGCGGATGGCCGCCGCGCTCATCGCATTTTTTGGCCAGAAAGCTGTTGCCGACGCCGACCCTCCACCATTTTGTCCTTTTACTTCTGCAGATGGCCCCACCCTCATCACCATTGCCGGCTTCAACCAACAACAAGGCGCTTACTCGCACTCGCTCACACACACCTGCCTCAATCGTGCAGACGGCGTCCACCCTCATCGCCATTTTTTTGCTTCAAAGCAGCTGCCGGCACTTACCCTGCACTCTGTTGCATTTCATTCCTGCAGACCGCCTCCACCCTGATTGCCATCTTTGGCTTCAACGGCTACGAGGCGCCCCGCGACTCCGTTGACCCCTGCCAGGTGCGCACAGCTGCATTGCATGTGTAAACAAGTTCACCGCCTGTTGCAATTCGCCGGCTGCGCCCACGTTCGGCGCCCAACCTCACTCCAGCTTTCAGCAATCAGCATAGCAACCAACTCATCGCCCTCTTGCTTATGCAGCACTGCACGCTGTCCAGCGGCGGGGACTGCCTTTCCTGGACAGCTGCATCCTGCCTGCAATAACGTGACACCCCACCTCACCTGCCCCCCATGTGCTTACTGTGCAGTACTGCACGCTGTCCAGCGGCGGGGACCACCCCTTCTGGTCCAACAAGGAGGCGCCCATCTCCGGTACCGAGTCGCAGTACACTGCCTCGGGTGAGCGACATGTATTGTGTGCCCTGCTGGGCTACCCTTGCTGCCCTCAGAGCAAGTCTCTGTCCTGACTGTTGCCGCCACCGCCCCTTTTGTTTGTGCAGCCTGCAGTGCTGGGCTGCACCTACTGCGTGGTGGCTCACACGGCTGCTGCCAGCCGCATCTATTCAATTCAACTGCAACGTGTGTTCTCTATCCCCCTTGCAGTGCTGGGCTGCACCTACTATGTGGTGGCCGCCTGGATCTGGGCGCTGATCTGGCACATGGGCCTGGACCCGCTCAAGGTGCGCTGCGGGGTTGACTCAGGGCTGATATGTGTTCTGGCCAAAGATGTGTCGCCCCCTGCATGTCAACTGGTTGGCTCGATATTCACTTGCTGCACACCAGACGTTATCGAGTGGCCATCAATGGCGGAGGTCCAGCACCGCTTCACGTTTCAAACCTGCAAACTGACTCCCGGCAGTGGATCATGGTGTACACGATGGACGACGAGCGCTTCCATCGCTTTCGATTTACGTTTCCCACCCTAAACCGTTTGTTATTTAATCCGTTTTCCTTTCTGTGCAGTGGATCATGATGTACATGATGGACGACGAGGGCTTCCGCTCCCGCGGCGGCGGCATGTTCTCCAACATCTTCCGCATGCACGGTGCGCTTTGTTGGAATCGTTTGCGGGCTGCTGTCGTGTGCTGTGTGCTGTGTTGCATTGCCAACTGCTGCGGATTGGGTCAGCATGGCGGCATGTTGTTCCAACATCATCCGCTCCCATGGTGGGCGACTGCAAGCCGCCGCTTTCATGGCACCGTCCCTCGTGGGAGCCGGGATGTGTGGTGGTGGTGCGCCTGTTGCAGCGCGGCCAGCTTTTGGGTGGCCTGCTGGTGAGCAGTTTTTTTANGCCGTCAGCACACTCACTGGTGCCATGCCCTGCCCCTCACTCAACCTGCAGGCGAGCACATGGGTGCCGCCGCCAACATTGGCATCAACAAGGTGCGCGGGGTNGCGGCAGGCACTTTAACCTCCCACCAAGTGCTCTTTGGCTGCGCGCTCTCCGGCAGGGGCTGCAGTGCCCACTGCCAGCCACCTGGGCCTTGTCTCCTGCCCTTCTCTCCTCCCACAAATGCCGCCCGCATCCTCACTTGCTTCTGCCTTTTCAATACCAGTTCTGTCTGTGTGTGATCATTTCTGCAGATGTCCATGGCCCGCGTGTCTGCCGCCCGCGTGTCCATGAGCCGCGCCTCCATGGGCCGCGTCTCCGCCGGCGGCTACCAGGTGCGCCGGTTTCGGGCTTGGTGTGTCGTGGCATCTAGTCTAGTGATCCTTGATGGGCCGCGCCTCCGCCGGCGGCTACCAGGTGTGCTGTCCAATCCGGCCCGGCCTTGGGAATTCAGCCTGGGTCGGCAGCAAATCGGCGGCTGTGATTCCTGCCTCTGCATGGTCAACACGCCAGTCCCTTCTGCCCCAACCCCTGCATCGCAGACCGGTGGTATCCCGGGTGTGGGCGGCCGCATGGTGCCCAACGCAGCCATGCTGCAGCGCGCCTCCCTGGTCAAGGTGCACTAAGCGCCCCAGGCGGGAGTGCGCCGCAGCTGCCGCAGCACTGCCAGCAGAAGGCTCGGCTCATGAAGTGCACACGTGCGATCGTGGTGCGGCGCTCGTCTGCCCCACCAGCCGCTCCGAAGCCGCGCTGCGGCGCCTGGCTGCTGCAACCGACCCGTTGAAACTTTCAGTCTCTCAGACCCCGCTTCAGCCCCATTTCGCATAGCTGTGCCCTCCAGCCTGCATGCCCTTCTTTTGTGCACCAAGACCCTTCCGAAACTCAAGCAACACCACTGAAACGCTCCCTCGAGTGTGCTATCACCTACCATCTGCCACATCCTGCATTACAGGCCTGCTTACCAATCCTGCTTGCTTGCTCAACGCTGCCTGCCTTCTGGTGCCAGTGGCCGTGTACAGTGCGGCCTGCCCGCTGGCCGAGTGTTGCCTTTCACACCACCAACTCCCTGCCTGTCGCTCCATCCCTTTTTCCGTAATACCTCAAATGGCACAAGCCTTCCTTTTGTTGAAACCTGTGACCCCATGTGTGCTTGGTGACGGCAGTGGCAGCGCAGCGTGGACGGCAGGGCGGCGGCGGATTGCTTGGCTACATTAGTGACCCCCACCCAATTGGCGCCTCCTACACTCTTCGTAGTTCATGTAAAGCGCCCGGCAGGCGCGAGCAAGGTGCGGGCCTTTCACAGCGCGACGTTACGAGCCTTCTACACTTGTTCGCGCGCTTGAGCACACCAGTGGAACCAACCAAGGCAAATGGGCTGCACCGCTCGGGCTAGCAGAGCCTTGCAAGGGGGTCGCCGCTTTGCCTCTTCAGTGCGCGACCCGGGCTCTTACCGCTTCACACGTGCAGGCAAGACTGGTGGCACGATGACAAGCGGGGCAGCAGGGCTGCCGAGCCGGCTAGGCGTGCTGCAGACCTCCCGCCCGTCGGTCGCTAGGCGGGCGGCAACGCCGGCGGCGAGGAGGTTGAGCAGCCTGCCCCCAAGGCAGCCCGGCTGGCTGTGCCCCGAGGCCTGCTGGGCCCGCAGACGGCACCTGCTCTCGCAGGGGCAGCCGCCCTTGCAGTAGAAGTGAAGCAAGAGGCGAGTGGGGCTGACGCACCGCTCAGAGCCGCCGCCGCCGCCTGCTCACGAGCAGCCCGTAGAGGCGCAGCCGGCCGAGCAACAGGAGCAGCAGGCGCCGGAGCAGCGGGCAGCCGATCAGCCCCAGGAGCAGCAGGAGCGCCCGGCGCAGCAGATGAAGGCGCGGCGGCAGCCGGCGCAGCACAGCCGGAGGCGGCGGCCGCAGCAGCAAGAACAGGCTGTAGAGGAGGCAGATGAGGAGCAACCCGCACACAGCACCCGCTACATTGGCGTGCGGTGGAGCAGCAGGGACGACGAGTATGTGATGACGGTGGCTGATGTGACCAACCCCGACATGCAAGGGGAGTTGCAGACTTGGCACTTCAACTTCCCTAAACCGGTGAGAGTGGGAGGCCTGTTTGCGAGCTGCAACTGAATCTGGTCGGTCAGGCGTGGTGGGGTGTCGCCAAGCATGGCTATCCTGTGGGCTATGCCCCACCACGACTTACGCGCGACCACTTCATGCTTGGTGTCGACTGCTCGACGGTCAGCGTACACGCATCGCATCTGCGCTGCAGGAGCGGGCAGCTCGGTGCTACGACCAAGCGGAGATTTGGAAGGCGCTGCGCAGCGGAGCGGAGCGGAGCTGGCCGGCCTGCGCCTCAACCACCCACTCAGGTGCGCACATGGTTGTGGGTTGCACATGGAAATGCAACACACATGGTGCAATGCAAATGCAACGCTCTTGTTGGGGGGTTCTGGCCTGCATGCAAGGGCGTTATTAAGGTTGCACAGCAGCTGGGTTGATGCTGCCGAGCACACTCCACTGCCCTGCTCCCCATGTGCTTGTGTATTGCAGCGAGTACGAGGCTCAGCCGGGGCTGCTGGCTTACCTGGCGGGCCTCGACTTTGAAGCCGCTTGGAAGTGGCTGGTTAAGGAGCACAATGCAGCCCGAGGGCAGCGCCAGATGTCCCAGTTCCTGCGGGGGCCGGCAGGCGAGGTGCAGTGGTGAGATTGGGAGCGGTTGGTGAGTTTGGGAGAGTACATGAAGCGGCAAGAACACCTGCAATGGCTGTGCTGTGTTCGGGTTTTGCACCGCTTGCTGCCAGACAATGGCCCATGGAATCAAGTTGCACTCACTGCACTCAACTTGCCTTCCATGCGCAGGCGCGCCGCGGGCAGTGTCGTTGCGGGCAGCAGCGACCGGCCGCCACCGCCAGCCACCTCAGCTGCGGCTGAGGCAGCTGCCTGCGCTTGCGGCGCTCCCGGCGTGTTGTACTCTCGCAGCGGGCAGCCGCAGCGCGGCGCCCTGCCATTTCTGCTGCGTGCGGCGCCGCCGGGCGGCGGCGCCAGCGGCAGCCTGCAGGCAGGCAGCCGGGAGAAGGGCATTGATATGGGGTGCTTCTTTGCTAAGAAAGATGCGGAAGCAGCCTGCGATTTGTGCCTCTGCCAGCAGGTGGCGCTGGTTGAAGGTGCGGCGAGGTGGGGTGGTTGTGAGTATGGTCGGCCTGGGTTTGAGGGAATCCCAGTCGTCCGCTTGTCAGTTGGCAGGGAGCATGGGCAGCGTGGGCAGCTGTATCTGCCCTGGCTAGCCACCTCATCATGCTGCCTTTACCGGTGCAGTCTGTATCTCCATCCACGCTCAGAGCCGGCAAAAGCATCCCAGCCCTGCAATTCAAATGCCGCATTTCGCTCCCCATCCCCCTGCAGCCACTGAGGCGCAGGGGCGGCAGGCGCTGCTGCAGCGGGCGACCAGCGGCGCCTGGCTAAAGGACAACGACTTGATGGAGCGCCTGCGAGATCTGACCAGCGATGCAGCGATGAAGCGGGTAAGCGACAGCAGGCCTGGCTCTTCATCAACCTTTCCAGATGCAGCAAGCTTGCTTGCGCAATATCCTGTGCTCCGTTCTGCATTGGCTTGCGGCGGCTGCATACCCTGCCTATGCGCGCCTGCAGTCCATCGCCACCCGCTCAACCTGCCCACCCGCCACCCTGTCCGCCCGCCTTNCCCATNCCCATCCCTTTTTACAGGAGCTGGTGGGCAAGGACGGCCACCCAGCCGGCCTGCTAAAGAAGCTGCTGAGCAGCAAGCCCAAGGGGCAGCAGCCTGGCAAGCGCAAGTGCGGCGCAGCAGCGGCCAGGGGCGGCGGCCAAGCGCGCCGGCGCAGCGAGCCGCCTGCAGTTGAGGAGGAAGCGGCAATGCCGCAGGCTGAAGCAATGGCGATCTCCCTGACAATGGGTGCCAGCGAGGAGCAGCAGGAGGAGGCGCAGCAAGTGGATCAGCCCGCTCAGCGGCAGCAGCAGCAGCAGCAACCCGATCAGCAGCAGCAGCAGCAACAGCAGCTGGTACAGCAGCCTGAGCAGGCTCAGGAGCAGCAGCAGACACCGCAGCAGGAAGGGGAAGCCCTGCCTGGCTATCAGACGGATGCTCAGCCTGCAGCACCCACAAGTGGCCAAGCTGCGCCGGCTCCGCTCGCAGCGCTGCCTGCAGCTGCGGGGCTGCAGAACGCGACAGCGCCGGCGGCAACAGCTGCGGCAGTACCTGCGGCTGAACCAGCACCTGCGGCAGCTGAGGTAGCAGCGGCGGCAGNCGGGGAGCCAGCGCCCGCTGCCGCAGCCCAGCCCGCTGCCCCACCGGCGGCGCCCTCAGCTAGTGCGGCAGCCCCTGCAGCGGCGGTCAGCGGCGGCCACGGCGAGCCTCCCACGCTGGAGCACCTCAGCTTGCTGGACTGGTGCCTGGCAGGATGAGAGCTGGAGGCAGGGGAAGCAGACCGATGTGAGGGGGGTTGGTGGAGTTTGGGTGCTTTGCTTGCGATTATATGCAAGCCGCGTGGGTGCAAGTTGCCGAGCAGATGCAGCAGTCAGCACCTCTGCCTCTGCATTGGCAGTGGTGCATCCCCATTGCGCCCCACGCCCATCCTCTGTACGCCCTGATCGTTGCCCCATCCCACTCCCGCCCACACATGCAGATCGCTTCTTCTTTTTCCGCGTGCTGCCACCCGCCGAGCGTGCCGCCGACTTTGCAGCCATGCGGGCCTACCAGGAGCGAGGCAATGCGGCTGCAGCAGCGTTCTGCGTGCACACGGAGCAGAAGCGCATGAGCTCGGCAGGCGGTAGCAAGCCCCGGCAGGCAGCAACAAGCCCTCCTGGTGCCCATGTCTGGACAGCTGTGCATGAAGTGCTGACGTTGCCTTGTATGCAGTGTATTGGTGTGTGCACCCTGTATTTCTGCGTGCCCGGTGTGAGCAGCTTCTGACTGGTGAAGCTGAAGGAGCTGGCCTGTGCTCGTGCTTGTTACATTGGCGCATATCAAGCTGTACACATATTGCACATACATAGGGCCACAGAGGCGCTGCAGGGAAAACGCAGCGTGTCTCGACAGAATAGATCAAATGCAACAGAGCACAGCATCACTCTCCCCACACAAAGCCTAGGGCCCTGGCGACCGCTACAGCTGGCTCAGCAACTGCCTGCAGCGCGTCACTCTCCTCAGCCTCTTCTCCTTCGTCCCAGCCGCTGCGTGTCGACGCCTCAGCTGTGGCCCGCTGCAACCCAAGCAGCTTGGAGCCCGCCGCCTTGCTGCGGTGTGCGTCCAACGCCGCCGCTGAAAGCGCGGCTGCTTCCAAATCGGCCGCCAACCGCTTGAGCAGCAGGCTCACCTGTTCAGCGCTGCTGTTTCGCTGCCGCCCTTCCTGCTGCTGCTCGGGCTGCTCCTGCTGCTGCTGCTGCTGTCCGCCTGCCTCGCCACCCTCCTGCTGCGCCTGCTGAGCTCCCCCTGTGCCCGCCGCCGCGACCGCTGCCGCCATGCCGCTCCCGTCGCTGAGCCAGTCCAGCAGGCGGCGCGCCAGGTGCGCCAGCAGCGCTGGCTGCTGCTGCTTCAGGGCCGCAAAGAGTGGCACGCTGTCCAACCTCCACAGATGGCAGCGCGTGGCTGCCACTGCTGAATGCTGCCAGCCAGGCGGTGAGAGGCTGCTTAGGGCAGCTTGCAGCGGGCCGCCAGCTGCTGCCAGCAGTTGAACCAAGCCCAGCACGGCAGGGCTGGGCAGCTGCACGCCGCTGTCGCCGCTGCCGGTCGGGCACTCGGCTACCAAGCGCCCTGCGGAGGGCCAGGGCAGGGGCGCAAGTCTACCAGGGCAGCTCCAGCGGCTCCAGGGCAGCTCAAAAGGGAGTCTACAAACAGCATGCACAGGACCCTACCCAAAAAACGCTCACCAGTGCACAGGATGTACATGGCTTTGCTTGCAGCAGGTGGCCGGTCTACAGTGCATCCTCCGCTGCCGCCGGCGCCATTGCCGCCGCCGCTGCCACCTGTGCTGCCGCCGCTGCTGCTGCCGCCGCCATTACCGCCGCCGCCTGTACTGCCGCCGCCGCCCTCTGCTGATTCTCCGTCCAACGACTGCCCGGGGCTGAGCGACAGCGGATGCGCAAACGCTGCCAACACGTGGCAGCAGGCTGCTGCTTCCTTGCTGCGCATGCTGGCTGGAAAAAAGTGCAACCCTCGCAGCACCGGCCGCAGCTGCTGGGCGGCAAGCTTGTGCCGCAGCGCGGGAGGCAGATCTCCGTACAGCTGCGGCAGGCGAGCAACAAAGCCTGCGAGGGCAAGGGGTGGGTGCAACCAGGCTGGGGGAGCATTTGCGCTGTAGCAGGAGCAAGCCCGAGTTGGAGTCAACCGCCCAGCAGTGCAGCAGGAGGCACTACCAAACCGATGGCTACCATGCAAGTTGTGCATGCACAGCAACACGCGGCTGATGCACATAGCGCAGCCCACCCACCGTCAGGCAGCTCCCAGGCCAGCGCAAAGTAGCGGCCACTCCGGCACGCGTGCATGCAGATAACAACGAGCAGCTGATGAATGTCCATTCAGCGGAGCCCACCCACCGTCGGGCGGCTCCCAGGCCAGCGCAAAGTAGCGGCGGATGCTGCGGCGCAGGCTGGGCGCAAATTCGAGCGCCCCCATCGTGCCCTCCACCTCCTGCGTTCATGAGAGGTGTGAGAACCGAACTAGGTTTCCATATCGTAAAATGAGATCTCGAGCGCGATCATAATGCCTCCACCTCCTGTGTTCATGAGAGATGTGAGAATTGAGTTGAGTTTCCGTAGCGTAAAATGAGATCTAGAGCGCCCCCATCGTGCCCTCCACCTCCTGCAGGTAAGANGCGCAGCCGTGGTGGGCATTAAGTAAGCTCTGCACTGTGCACCAGCTGCCCCAAACTGGCAAATTGCTTACCCCTGCCTTCCAATCCCTTTAAGTCCCCATCCCGGCCTACCTCCAGCTTCTGACAGATGGCTCCGTTCTGCTTCTCACCCCTCCCGCTGCGCGTTCCGCACCAATCCCAATCCCCAACCTCACACATACCTCCAGCTTCTGCCGAATGGCTGCCCGCCGCTTGGCCTCCGGCCCTGTGGCCGCCAGCAGGCTGCTCGCGGTGTTGAGCAGGTAGGCAAACATGGCGACTGCGGTAGGGTGGAACAGAGAATAAGGCAAGCCTAGTTGTGACTACACCTGCAGTGTAGCACTGCTGTGCACCCGACAGTGGTGTGGGGGCGGCTGTCCGGGTGGCACAATGGACTGCCTGGCAGTTCCATCATGGCATCGATACTTGTGCAGTTATCAGACTGTGCTCACCTCCCACCAGTTGGAAGGCCATCGTCCACGCAACTTCCTTCTCGGTGACGGGCACGATGTCTCCGTAGCCTGCACATAAATACAGAGTCAGATGAAGCAGCGAGGCAAGGGCGGCAGTGCAGCAGTGACTCAAGGACACAGCGAGGCATTGTGCACAGGAAGCAAGGAGGCAGTTGAAGCGCTTCCCTTTAGGGTTTCCGCGCAGGCGGCTACGCAAGCACAGCAATGGTCAGGCATGCAGCGCTGCACAAGCCAAACTAATAGTCCCTGCAAACTGCACCCACCGACTGTGACGATTGTGGTGAGGGCAAAGTAGCAGGAGACGAGCCACTGTATGGGGCCACTGGCCGTCAGCAGATCGAAATCCTTGTTGACTGCGGGCAGGCATGTTGATGTAGGGGGCAGGCGTACATGCATGGGGAGGTTCGATCGAGCACGCCATATCCTGGGAAGATGGGCCGCCGTGGCCGCACAACACGACATCGTGGCGGTTTCTTATGATGGATACGCCAGGCACAGGAGCAGGGTGGATGATCAGCGTGGCAGAAGGCTCTTCTCACCCCAMCCCAAMGCCCCCRGCAGTTGACCCACGGGCCTCACCTGCCGCTGCCCACGAGTTGTCCAGCCCCTCCCCCACCGCCACGCTCCACCAGATGCAGCCCTGCAGGAGCAGCAGGGAAGTGTGAGAGTAGCCGGCTGTGTCTGCCGGGCAAGGCCAGCAGGAGCAGGAGCAGAGAGAGAGATAAATGCCACTGATTAGTAGCAGCAGCTCACACAGCCTGCTGCCCAGGGTTTTACTCCCGGCTGCAGTGTTCATTACGTTGTGTCTTCCCGCACCAGCAGGGGGCAGCCTGAGCCGCCTTGCTGGGCGACACAGAGCTGTGTCAAGCTAAGGAGAGGGGAGATAGAGTGGGTGACCATCCTGAGACATTTTCAGCACGGTGCCGGGCTGGGCTGCCCGGGGTTGGTGCGCCCCCCCCGCCGCTAGGCGGCAGGGCGAGTGTCGGGTGAATTCTGTGAGCACACTGTGCTGCACGTGCGGCCCCTTCGCCCCCGTTTGGCCAGCAGCCCGAGCCCGGCACAGGCTCAAAAGAGACCACCATCAGCTTCCCGATAAGATAAACA
>JADXDR010000119.1:356791-376489 GCA_025026875.1 Chlorella ohadii
TGAGGGGTTTGGATGACGCRTATGCGCCATGCTCATTCTCCTCTGCGGGTACCGTTAGCTCAATCAGGATTACCGTGCGGCTGGCATCRCTGTACAGCACAAGGTCGGGGCGCTGGTTACTGGGATTGGCGGCGATGTGAGCAGGGAACGACAGTGCCCCATCTGCATCAGATAGCACTACCCAGTCAGTGGCTCTTGAAAGGATGCCAACTGCATGCRGGCGGCGCRGCTGAGCGTCAGGGGGCTGTGCTGGCCGTTCGCCTGCTTTTATGAAGGTGATGGTGGGTGTTGGGGTAKCCAGGGTGGCACAAAACTGAGCAGAATGAGACTCCCACAACCACACGTGAACCACTTGCAGGGCGCATCATGCGTATCGGGCAAGGTGCACTGCACCACATGCAGCACAACACGCACCACAACCCAAGAACCGCACCAGCAGGTTGACAAGCACCGCCAGCGAGAAGACGGCGTGCAGCAGCAGCAGCTTGCGAGTCGTCACGGCTGAGGCCACCAGCTGTGGGGAGGGCGGAGCAGAGAGCGAGGCTGACTTCTGCTGGCTGCTGAGCAGCGGCCAGCTGGTATGGCGTGTCGCTCACTTGCATATGCAAGCTACACATGAAGCTGCGAGACAGCTGGGCTTCAGGAGGTGGTTTGAAGCTGTGTGTGCTAACTCAAGGTTTCCAGAATCCAGAAGGCACTCACCCGCATGTGCGAGCCGCCAACGGAGCTCCGAGACAGGTTGGCCAGCAGGCGCACGACGCTGCGGAGCTAGGCAGAGCATTCTGGTTTGTGAGTCAATGCTGTTCAGCAAAGTGCAGGAAGCACAGTAGCATGCCAGCAGGCATACCGCGCTGCGGTACCCTCGGCCAGCGGTACCGGCTGGGAAATCGTTGCAGAAATGCACGCAGGCGTCCGTCCAGCTAAATGCAAGCCGCCTGCCCTGCAACCACGCACCGGATGAGGCGCAGCAGGCGCAGCGTGGCGATCAGGCGCAGCAGCTGGTCGCTGGTGCCGGTGGCGGACACCGCGATTTGGGCAAAGATGGGCAGGCAGGCCAGCATGTCGGTCCAGAATGTGCCTCGCCGCATGTAGAAGCGCGCCGAGGAGGCCCAGTCTGCAGGGGGCAGTTGTTTTCCACACAAACAATCAGGGAAGGAGGAAACGTCAGCTGCAGCACGACCTGCAAAACACGCTGCCCACAGCATAGCAGGCCCCTCCCAGCCTCGATAGCAACGCCATCAGCATATTGAGCGCTCAGCAGCACACCGATAAGCGGCGCAGCACAAGCAAGCCAGCGGCGCTCACTCTGCACTACAAGGCCCAAGCCAGCGGCGCTCACTCTGCACGATGACGACGCGCCCCTCCCAGCGCGCGATGATGCCCAGCTGGAAGCCCATCCACAGGTCCAGGAAATAGATGGCCGACCCAATCACGTCCATGATGGTGAGCCACAGCACGCCGGCGGTCATGCTGATGCCTGCGCACAGGGCGGGCGGAGCGGAAGCAAGGGGGCNTGCTTAGGGACGATACACATTGCGCCGACTGATCGGCAGAGACGGAGGTTGGAAAGGAGGCGTCGGCGTGGGGCAGATAGCAGCATAGAGGTGAACTGTGGCTGTACGTGGATGTTGGCATTATAAAGGAAGCAGAGTGCCTGAACATGTGCAAGGCAGGTCCCAAAAGGAGGGAGGGGAGGGGCAGCGGCGGGGGCAGGCAGCGAATGCAGCGCAAGCGGCCGGCTGCACACCGTTGTCGTTGAAGGCCACTGAGAGCGCCACGATGAATGCAGTGTAAGTCATGTCTGTCACATTGGCCGTCGTGTAGCTGCATGGGAGCAGGAAGCAGCTGCTTGATGTCAACATTAGTAGGCAGCAGCAGGCAGCGGCAGCAGCAGGCGGCGGCGGCGGCGGCAGGCGGGCCGCACGTGATGCTCGCCAGAAGCCCTACAGGGCTGATCACGAGCTTCGAGCGTCCAGCCGCCTGCAGCTGCTTGAAGGTGCGGCTGTCACAGAGCCAGGTGCGGCTTGGCACGGGAGCGACGCTCTCCGCCGGCAGCTCCACGCCCGCAGGGGGCACGGAGCCGCCCAGCGCACTCCATAGAGGCGGCATGCGAGGCGGACAGCCGCCGGCCCGACGCTGGCGGCCCAAATGAAACCCTGCCGTCCGCCCGGGTGGCGCCGGGCGGCACCCGCCGCCACTCCCTTTTGTGCAGCCTTTTGCAGCTTGAACATTGGTTGACACCCTATGGTAAGTCACGGAGCGCTATCAATGGCATTGCAGCACCTTGGCAAGACGCTTAGAAGCTGGATCAGGCATGCAGAGGCTGGGTGATGGCGGCCGGGCGGCGGCAGAGGGAGAAGGGTACCCGGTGCCGCGGTCATGACTGCTGATCACCGCTGGCAGCACATGCGGGTCAGCACGCTCAATCAGCACCTTCACCCTCAGCTACTTTCACGATGTCGGCCCGCAGCTGCTGCAGCTGGTTCATCCATTCCACGCGGGCGGGCTTGTCGAATTCAGGCGCTACCACAGTGAGGAGCGGGGCAGTGGCCAGCATGGCGGCATCTGCACATGATGGGAGGAAGGCGCTGTGCATGCCTAGGCACGGATGCAAGACACGGTGCCGACAATGCTGAACAAATGCCCGTTCTCTTCAGGTATCCATGCACACAACCTAACAACATTTTGTGGACGCTTGCAGCTGGGTTTGCAGGCCCGCAGCCCGTGCTGAGACTTACCCGGCAAGATCGCGTTGCTAGAGAGCTGCAGCTTGGTGAGGGAGGTGAGAGTGGAGAGGCTGGCGGTGCCCCAGGTGAAGCCGCCCCACGGCTCCCCATTCCACACTTCCAGCTCTGCCGCCCACGCCGCCTCGTGAATGATGCGCAGCTCGCGCAGCTTATCCAGGCTTCGCCAGTCGGGAGGCAGGCTGTGGGGTGGCAGTGGGGCGGCAGCAGGACGGTGAACTCGAAGGGATACCTCAGATCTGGTTAGGCAGCAGTGCTGAGCCAGCTGAGTGGCGGCTGAAACGCTGTTGTGCCCATCCGGGCACACAGACACAGCAGTGCCAACAATCCAGCAAGGCGACGGCGGCTGTCAAGCCGCTCCGCCGGCATGCTGCCCTGCCCCTTACCTTATCGCGCCCGCCAGCATAAGGGCGGTGAGGCGGTCTGCAAGCGGTGCCATGGCTGGCGGGTACCCCCAGTCTTCCCAGCCCTCCACTTCTACACGGTGTAGCGGATCGGCATAGAGGCCCTCCCCGCCGGAGTGCACCGTCAGCGCCAGGGAGAACTTCTGCGGCAGCTGTGCCAGCGCCGGCAAAGCATCCGCAAGCTGTGCACGTGTGCAGGTGTAGAGCGTCAGCCTGGAGGCGGAGCCGCGGGTCGGCGAGTCATCAGCTCAGGTAGTCAAGGCGTATGCATGCCCCTGCCAGGTGTGCCACAGTGTGCAGCGGCCCGGCCTTGAAAGCAGCAACTGCGGCTCTGAGCATGGCCTGCACACCACACAGCGTCATGATGCATATCTCCCGTCCGCACGCTTGCGCTGCTTAACCACATGCACGAAAACGCTCTTCAACAGCCATCACCCCAGTAGCTAACACTCGCCTGAGCTCCTGCAGAGCCGGCAGGGCAGCCAGCAGCGGCGCCGCATGGGGGCCCCATCGAGCCAGGAGCTCCAGGGTGCTGAGGCGTGGGGCTGCCGCCATGACAAGTGGCAGGGCCACTGGCACCTCATCGACCTCATTTGCTGGACATCGCATGCATGCTGCACATTGCATCATGCATGAAATTGGCACAGCAGGCCTCCCTCCCGCGCACTACATGGCATGAGCAGGCATATGCGTGTTGAGAAACACAGCACATACGTTGTTCAGCAACCAGTCACGCACCGGCTGACACTTGCCTGAGCTCCTGCAATGCGGGCAGGGCAGCCAGCAACGACACCCCAGCAGTGCTCCATGTAGCGAGCAGCTCCAGGCTGCTGAGGCGTGGGGCTGCCGCCATGACAAGTGGCAGGGCCACTGGCACCTCATCGACCTCAGCTGGGTCGTACTGGTCATAATCCCAACGCGTCTCCCCTCGAAAGATGAGGCGTAGCGAGGCAAGCTTGGGAGTGACGGCGGCCACGCCGCGCCCCTGCCACTGCACACCAGCGCCGTTGCCGCCCGGCCCGTCAGTGCTGAGGCTGTTCAGTGCAGTGAGGTGCCGCATCAAGTTGCAGATCGGCCCTCGGCAATCCACTTCCAGCCGCAGCTGGCGCATGGTGGCAGGCAGCGCCGCCACCAAGGCGTGCACCCAGGCCGGCTGCACAAAACAGTGGGGACAATGAGGCTGAATATCTAAGGTAATTGTGCATAAGCGGCATGCGGTCTGGCTGAACCCACCTGCCGCTTGCAGCCCGTGATGCGCACACGCCACGTCAGCGCGTCCAGCGCCGCCGCTCCCTCCGCAAGCTCTGCAGCTCGCTCTGCATCGGCCACCAGGTGCTGCTCCGGCTGCTCAGTGTGGCCAAACCATGGCAATTCGTCAACGTCCAGGTTGGGGCCGGTCAGCTCCGCCTCCGGCCACAATTCCGGCACCGCTTGGATGGCGGCGCACCAGGCGGCGCAGGTGCGCAGCATGGCGGCCCTGCAACCATGGCAGCAAGGCAGGGGTGGCCTGATGTGGGCATAACTCATGCACACTGCTGAATTCAAGGCTGCAGCTGCGGCACTGCATTGCTGAAGGTGGCAGCGGGCGGCGAGGGCGGCACCTGTGGCGGCGGTGGCGGCGGCAGCAGAAGCAGGTCGCAGCGGGTGCCTCCTCCGCTTCCCAGCCATCCTTGCTTGCCTGTCCTCGTCCTCCAGCAGCCCGGCAATGCGCTGCGCCACATCGGGCAGCAGCTCGGCGCACTGGGGGCGTGCCTGTGCGACCAATGCCATTCTAGCAGATTGGCAGGGCAGGCAAGCTGTGCCAGGCCCAGCAGCGAGTGCACCGCGCCGTGGTGTGCCGACGGCGGCGGGGTGGTGCCGACCGCTAGGGCCCCGCTGCGCCGCTCCCATTCTGCAATGCTTCTCTGCTTTCAGTGCCCGACATGCCTGCTAGTTACTATCAATTACAAGGCATGCTTACAATGCTTCTAGCCTACACATGATGCGGCGCCTCAACTTGGTGACGGCACGATGCCTACTTTGGCAACTGCTGAGGGCATGTGCCGATAGGCGGTGGCAGCAGCCCAACAAGGGCATGCATTCAACCTTGTCGGATTGCAGCTTTCAACTATGTCGGGTGCTGCAGGCTCACTGCGTTGTGCTGAGCCAGGGCGGCAGCCGCTCTATCGGCATAAGCGGCGGAGCAAGATGCAGCACTGCCGCCAGAATGGCAGCATGAGCTCATCATTGAAGGCTCCTGCGGGAGCCTCTCCGCTGCCGCATGGGGTCAGTCAAATCGGATTTCTGGACGCAACCTGTGCAACTCCTTGACCCAGTCGTTATTCGACGTTGCCAGTTGATTCGCAAATACATTGTTGAGTTTGGGTGTGGCGGGCCTTCAAAAACACTGGCCAGGTTTGGTGCAGTGGCCAGGCTTGCGGGGTCTGCGCATCGGGAAAGGAACATGCTCATCAGAATGCTGCACGCCAGGGCAGGTCTCAGCGCAAGTCCAAACATAGCAGGTACCAACCACCTTGCAGTGCAAAACTGCACCAAGCAGCCGGCTGTCTGCCCACACAGCGGCAGCGTGCAACACTGCTCGCCTGGCAGCACCGCTCCGGGGGACAGCGTCAAGCATGTGAGGGCTGTCAGGCTGGACAGGCTGCCTGAGTCCCAGCTGAAGCCGCCCCAAGGCCGGTCGTCAAGCTCGTCCAATTCCTCCGCCCATTCAGTGTCATTGTAAACTTTCAGCTCGCGCAGCACAGCAAGCTGGCGCCAGTCGGGGGGCAGGCTGCAAAGCAAAGTGGGCAAGGATCATAGCGGCGCTGTGATGTCTGCTGAAGTCAGGCATGCCTGGGTAAATTGAAGGCAGGAATGAATGCACGCCAGGGCAGCTAGCCATGTGTTATTGTCATTTACTGTTAGCCTGCAAGCCGCCAGCTGGCCAACGCACCTGACGGCACCCGAAAGCGTCAGCGCAGTGAGGCAGCCAGCCAGCGGCGCCAAGGGCGGGAGGTAGACCCAGTGCTCCCAGGCATCCATGCCGGGCTGCTCAATTGGGTCCACATCACCCCCAGACCAGGCTGCATGAAAAGTAAGCCCCAGGCTGCGCAGGCGAGCAGCCGGCAGCGCTGCCAAATCACGCACAGCCTCCGTGGCCTCCGCATTTGTGCACATGTAGAGAGTCAGGCTGTGGGTAGCGGAAGGGCAGGCACCAGGTGGTTGACATCGCATGGCACGCAGGCAGGCCAGATAACTGATCGCATACGCATGCTGTCTCCGCAGGACATCACCATCAGTCCGAAATGCAGGGCATTTCAAGCATGCACCAGCCGCACCTGAGCGTCTCCAAGGCTGGCAGCGCGGCGCACAGCTGGGAAACCTCCAAGCTCCAGGAAGCCCTTAGCTCCAGGCTGCTGAGGCGCGTGGCTGCCGCCATGGCTGGAGGCCAGGCTGCTGGCACTTGCTTGATGGGAGCATCGTTGAATACATCCTCATCTAGCTCTGCCGCTCCTCGAAACTCAAGCCGCAGGGAGGTCAACTTGGGTAATATGGCTGCAGCTGCCCGGCCGTCCCACCCCAGCTCTGCGCCGTTGGCGTACCGCTCGCCAATGCTGATGGTTTCCAGCTGAGGGAAGCGCCGCAGCAGCAGGAAGAGCGGGTCGCAGCAAGGCACGTCTAGCGTCAGCTGCCGCAGGGAGCCAGGCAGGACCGACAGCAGCGCAGGCACCAGCATGGGCTGCGGAAGAGTGCCGCAGGGTTTACAGTGTGTTAGCTAGACAGCGCAATGCCCAGCTGGCTGCCGCCAACGCATTAATGAGGCAACGGCAAGGGTGCATTGTGCCATAAAGAAACGGCAGCAGGAAAACCACTGGGTCCATTGCTCGCACCTGATCTTCGCCGCCCACAACCCGCACGCGCCAGGTCAGCGCATCTAGGCCTGCTGCCCGCAGCAGCAGCCGTTTGTTGGATTCGGATGCATGCGTCTGCGCTTGCTGCGCAGTTGCGGTTGTGGTGTGGCCTTCCGCATTCGTAAAAATGTCATAATGAGCGTTGCTGCCGACCAGCACCGCCTGCGGCCACAGCGCCGGCACCGCCTGGATGGCGGCGCGCCAGGCGGCGCAGCTGCGCAGCATGGCGGCCCTGCTGCCATGGCAGCAAGGCAGGAGCAATTCTGTTTGCGCATGCCTGGAGATAAGCACACCATTTGTTTGCGGGGGAACACACGCCGCTGGCACGTGCAATTGGTTTCCGCGGCCGGCCGCGGCGGTAAGCGGGGGCCGCCGCCGTCGTTGCTGGAGGCCCCAGCGGTGCCTCCTCCGCTTCCCAGCCACCCTGGCCTGCCTGTCGTCGTCCTCCAGCAGGCCGGCAATGCGCTGCGCCACCTCTGGCAGCAGCTCGGCCCACAGGGGCCCTGCCCGCGTGATCGATGCCATTCCAACACCTCGTCAGACAGGCAAAGCAAGCTGAAACAGGCGTGCACGGAGTGAGCAAGCAGGCCGGTGCCACCGCCCGCCTCGCTGCCGCCGCTGTGACATCCCGCCTGTGGTGGCTGCTTCCTGGATGCATCCTCTTATATTCAGATGCATTTGACTGGATCAATGATCAACGATAATAAATGAAGCAACAACACTGCACAGGGCATTCATTTCAGGAAGGCGCACTGCCAAGGCGGCTACCAGTCCCATGTGCTGGGGGAATTTACCGATCGGGGGCCCAAACGGTGGACCATGTGTAGGACGGCGGAGCAAACTCGATTTCTGGCCGCAGTCTGGCCAGCTTCTCCATCCACTGACCAGGCAGGTGGTACAGCTCCAAGGGTGCTTCAGGCGACCACACCCTCGCCAGGCTTGGGGCGGCGGCCACGTCAGCAGGGTCTGCGCATTGGGACGGGAACAGACACAACACATTTCAGATCGTGCCGACATAGTTTGCAATCCGCAGGGGACAACGGGTGAACAATCTGTTGAATGGATTGTTGGCCAGACATGCTTGACTTTGCCAACCCAGCAGTGCAGCACTTGCCGCCCGCTGGCAGCTCACAGCCTGACCCGGCTTGAGGGGCCCACCTCACCCCGCTCACCCGGCAGCACCGCTTTATAAGACAGCACCAAGCCTGTGAGCGCCGTCAATGCAGACAGGCTGCCTGAGCCCCAGGTGAAGCCGCGCCACTCCCGGCCTTCAACTTCCCGCCGCTCCTGAGCCCACTCCGCCTCGTGACATATTATCAAGTCACGCAGCCCAGCAAGCTGGCTCCAATCAGGGGCCAGGCTGCAGACCGGACGGGGAGGGAACAACTTGTTTGAAAGGGGGCCGACTTCTGTTGGCACTGGCCATGCATGTCCATGGGACAATTTGCTTGCAAATGGTTGAACCCTGTGGCCAGCCGCTCAGCGCAGCCAAGGTTGCCTGGCAGACGGGTGACACTGCCCGGCCTGCTCACCTGACGGCGCCAGAAAGAGTCAGGGAGGTGAGGCGGTCAGCCAGCGGCGCCATGGGCGGCAGATGTACCCAGTGATCCCACTCATCGACCTCAGGCTGTAATACTGGATCCTCATACGTGCCTGCCGTGCCAGAATGGATGGACAGCTTTAGGCCGCGTGGACGAGCAGCTGGCAGCGCTGCCAAGTCACGCACAGCCTCCGCAACATGCTCGTTCGTGCACGTGTAGAGTGTCAAGCTGCGGGGCAGCGCAAGGGCATGCAATCTTAGCGAAAGCATCAGGCAAGCAGGCAGGTAGGTGGGACTGGATGCACAGAGAATGTTGCATTCGCATGCATTCGGGTGCAGCACGAAAACGCGGCCGCCAAGCACACACCAGCCGCACCTCAGGTGTTGCTACGCCGGCAGGGCAACGCACAGCTGGGAAACCTCAGTGCTCCAGGCGGCCCGCAGCTCCAGGCTGCTGAGGCGCGTGGCTGCTGCCAGGGCCGGCGGCCAGGTTGCTGGCATTGCTGAGATGGGAGCATCGTTGATGACAAAGTTCCCCTCCTGCTCTACTTCCCCTCGAAACTCCAGCCGCAGAGAGGTTAACTTGGGAAGGACAGCAGCGGCTGCACGGCTGTCCCACTGCAGTTCTGCACCGTTGGCATTCCAACTTCCGCCAATGCTGAAGCTCTCCAGCCGAGGGAAGCGCCGCAGCAGCAGGAAGAGCGGGTTGAAGCACTGTATCTCCAATTTCAATTGCCGCAGGGTGGCAGGCAGCACAGCCAGCAGCGCATGCGCCAGCGTCGGCTGCGAACGAGGGAAGCAGCGTACACGGCGCTTTTGGCATCGCAACTGGGCAGCCTGCCGTCCTCATGAATGCAGCGGAGACTAGCAATCGCACATGCGGTTCAGCAACCCAAACACGTGCTCGCACCTCATCATAGCAGCGTGTTATCCGAACTCGCCAGGTGAGAGCGTCCAGCCCTGCTGCCCGCTGCAGCAGCTTCTTGTTGGCAGCTGCGGTCTCCCTGAGCACCTGCTGCAAGGTGTCACTGCCAATGCTCTCCTCCCATGCATCTGACGCCCCGACCCAATCAGCATCCTCGCCATACAGTTCAATCCCCGGCCACAGCGCCGGCACCGCCTGGATGGCGGCGCACCAGGTGGCGCAGCTGCGCAGCATGGCGGCCCTGCAACCATGCAGGCAAGGCAGGGGCAAGTTAAGATGCCCATGGTGCAGACAGCAATGCAGAGTTGTGAAAGCCCGCTGGGAACTCTGGCTGCCGGTCCGATGCTGCCACCGGCAACTGGGGCGGCGGTGGCGGCGGCGGCAGCTGAGGGTGCAACCGTGCCTGCTCGGCTTCCCAGCCAACCTTGCTCACCTGTCCTCATCGTCCAGCAGCCCGGCAATGCGCTGCGTCACCTCGGGCAGCAGCTCTGCCCACGGAGCAACGCTTGACGCCTGCCCCGGTATCATGGTCACTGCACCTGTGCTCAGGGGCTGCTCAGGCACTAGGCGCAGCGTGCTAGACCAGTTCGGTTCTCATCAGCCGCCGCCGCCGCCACCAACGCTCTCCTGCTCATCAGCACCGATGCCGAGTCCTGCCTGTGTGTGCGCTTTAACAGCCCTCCACCATGGAGACTAGCACAAGGCAACCCGAGACATGTAGTGAGCACAACTGCAACGAGCTAAGGGGTGCTGAGAGTACAGATCCAGTCGGAAACACATCAGACAGAGACATCATTGGCGGGCGGGGTGAAGCTGATGCCGGGTCGCAGCCTCGACAACTTCCGGGTCCACTGGTCAGCCAGAACTTGGTGGGTCCAAGGCGGCCACACTCTCGCCAGGTTTGGGGCAGTGGCCAGGATGTCAGGCTCTGCGCAGCAAGACGCAATTGCATTGATGACCTGAAGCAAGCCGCAGACTAGCCATGCAGGCCGAAGTATGAACATGCATCGAGCGCAACAACCCGCTAGCTATAGCACAGACGCGTCACAGGGCAAAGCCTCACCCGGCAGCACTGCATATGGAGGCAGCACCAAGCCTGTGAGTGCCGTCAAGGCGGACAGGCTGCCTGCGCCCCAGCTGAAGCCGCCCCACTCCCAGCCTTCAGCCTCCTGCCGCTCCTGTGCCCACTCCGCATCGTTATGTATAGTCAGGTGGCGCAGCTCCCTCAGCTGGCGCCAGTCAGGTGGCAGGCTGCAAGCCAAGCGCGGCAAAGCCAGACCTGAAAGGTCAGTCGCTGCGGGTGTCGACGGATGCCTAGTCAGCATGCCAATGAGTAGCACACAAGGTTGCAGCTGCAGCTGGCCAAAGCATTTTGCCAGAGGTACTACGGCCTATGTCACTGTCAATCAGCCAGCCGTCCAGCGCACCTGACAGCGCCTGACAGCGTCAGTGCAGTGAGGCAGTCAGCCAATCGCACCATGGGTGGCAGGTACACCCAATGATCCCAATCTTCAATAAGGGGTTCTGTTATAGGATCCTCTTCCCGCCCGGGCCAGCCTGAATGGATCGTCAGCTGCATGCTGCTTGGACGATCATCTGGCAGGGCTGCCAGTGCAGCCACAGCCTCCGCCGCCTGCTCATTGGTGCACGTGTAGAGCGTAAGGCTGCGGGCAGTGAATGGGCAGCAAAGTCGAAGCGGTAAACACTGGAAGCTTGCCGGCAGAGTCAAGCTCCAGGCTGTATGTCAGGCAGATGGCATCAAACCCCATCCACGCAATGCAACGTGCACCGGCACAGACCCCCTCCCAGGCTCTGCAACACAGGGCAGCCRCACCTGAGAGTTTCCAGTGCCGGCAGGGCAGCGCACAGCTGATCAACTTCCATGCTCCAGGCGGCCCGCAGCTCCAGGCTGGTGAGACGCGTGGCTGCCGCCATGGCTGGCGGCCAGGTTGCTGGTACGGAGGTGATTGGGGCATCTTGATACACGTCCCCATCCCACTCTGCATCCCCCCGAAAGTCCAGCTGCAGGCAGGTGAACTTGTGCATGACCGCTGCGGCTGCCCTGCTGTCCCATCCCAGCTCAACTCCATTGCCAATCCGTCCGCAAACGCTGACGCTCTCCAGCTGAGGGAAGCGACACAGCAGCAGGAAGAGCGGGTCGCAGCAGCGCACGTTCAGCTTCAGCTGCCGCACGGTGGCAGGCAGCACCGCCAGCAGCGCGTGCGTCAGAGTGGGCTGTGGAGGAGGCAAGGAAGCGCACATGCCGGAGCTCACTCAACGATTGCCAGTGCAAACGAATAGCCTGCTGCTTCCATAAGAGTGGTTGAAATCCAGCAGTGTGCTTTGGGTAGCAGGCACACGATTATGTGCAGCATTGGTCGCACCTGGTCCATGCAGCCTGCAATCTGCACACGCCAAATGAGAGCGTCCAGCTCTGCTGCCCGCTGCAGCAGCTGCTTGTGGTCATCTGCAGCTTCTCTCAGCGCGTCTTGCACATCCTCGCCTCGGATTCTGCCGTCCCACTCCCAATTCCACCATTCAGCGCTCTGAGCGAACAGCATGGTCTCCGGCCACAGCGCGGGCACCGCCTGGATGGCGGCGCACCAGGCGGCGCAGCTGCGCAGCATGGCGGCCCTGCACTGGCAAGCGAGCAATCACATCTCAACCAACGCGACTGAACCGAGCAATGCTCTCACTACCGGCAGCAGCGGGCCTCCTGCTGACTGTGGCAGGCGGCGCTGCCGACGGTGGCCGAGCGACACCTTCACCGTGCCTGCTCCGCTTCCCAGCACCCTGGCCTGCCTGTCGTCGTCATCCAGCAGCCCGGCAATGCGCTGCGTCACCTCTGGCAGCAGCTCGGCCCACGGAGCAAAGCTTGCCGCCTGCTTGGCGCGCGCGCGCGTGATCATTGGCATTGTAGCAAGCTTGACAGGAGGTCAGGCAGCTGGAACAAGCGTGCAGAGCACTGGGCAGGTGCCGCAGCACCGGCCATCGAGGGTGCCTCCGGCCAGCGCATCAGCTAAACAATCCCCACATTGCCACTTGACTGCGTTCAAACAGTTTACAAATATGGTCAGCAGCCATCAAAGTACAAAGCCTTCCAGCTCAGGCGGCTTGGGGATCCAGCCCTCCAGCGGCGACGGCGGCCGGAGCAGCGCCTGCCACACAGCAGCATAGGCCGCGCCGGCCGCCTGCTTTGCCGCTCGATAGCTGAGACCCTCAGCAGGGCTGCGACTAGCTGCCGCTGCTGCTTCTTGCGGCGCAGCTACTGCTTCATCTGCTGTGCCGGGTGCCGACACCTGGGCCTGCTGCGCCGCCTCCTGCCCACCGCTGCATGCCAAACTGTGCAGTGCCGCCACCAGCTGCTGCCACTGCCGATACAGCGCTGCCTTGCAAACAGACGCCTGCGCTGATGCTGGGATGGGCTGGCCAGGCTTTACCCGTGCTGCCCCGACCTTCAGCCCATTGCCGCCTGCTACAGCCTCAGATGTGCCTCCCACCAGCACCGGCATGGCCGTGGCTCCGGCGCTGCTGCCGGACGCACCCGCTGCTGCCGTGGCGGCCGAGGTGCCATCTGCTGGCAGCAGCTGCTGCTTCTTTTTGAAGGCGGCTGAGGGTGGAGCAACCCACACCACAGATGAGCCGCCGGGCACCCGCCTAGCGGCAGATGGAGCAAGCCCAAGAGTCTGCATCCTGCTGCCGCCGCTGCTGCTGCTGCCGCTGCTGCCACCGCTGCCACCAGTTGTGCTGCTGCAAATGCCAGCAGGGGCACGAATGTGCAGGGCTGGTGCCGCTGGCTGCCTTGATGGAGGCAGCCGCTCCGCCGCCAGGGCAGCGGTGCGCTCAACTAGCGCCCGCCGCAGCGCCGCTGCCGCCTGCACAGCCAGCTCCTCTCCGTCACTGTTGCCGCTGGCGCTGCTGTTGCCGTTGCCCTCTTGACCTGTCGCCGCAACTGCCGCCGCCGTGGCTGCTGACGTTGCTACTGCTGGAGCCTCGCTTGTGGTGGAGGGTGGCTGCGGCAAGCCGACCGTGAGCGAGGTGAGGTGCAGCGGCACCGCCAGCAGGCCATCTAGCAGAGATCCCTGCGCAGTGGAAATGGGAGCGGGCAGCTGACCGTCAATGCAGGCAGGGCGACACCACATGACACGTTGTGAGCAGCGCGTGTCAAGAAGGACGTGGAGTTTTGGCGATGCTGTTCCTGCCCAATCCACAATACACCTCCTTTGCATGCATTGCCAACTCCTACCAATCGCATGCAGTGAACCCGCACAGCAAGCATCATACTGCCCTCACCTGCAAGCCTAGCAGCACCCAGCGTGCCAGCTTGTCAGAGCACGACATGCTCAGCGTGGCGTCGCCCCGCCCAGGCTTGCGCCGCACCAGCCCTGTTGCCTGGGCAGCGCTGTATGACTCAACCTCGTGCTGCTGCGGCAGGCGCCACTGCTCCTGAGGGGAGGCTTGCTGCGCGGCGGGCTGCGCCTGCTGCTCCTGCTGGGGCTGCTGCGCCTGCTGCTGCTGCTGCCCTGCCTCACTGCTGCCGCAGTCGGGCAGCCCCTCCGGCTGCTCCTCCCCGGCAGGCTGCAACCGCTGCCGCTTCAAGAGCGGCTTGGCCCCAGTGCGCCCAAAGCTCGCCGCCAAGGCCCTGCCTCCGGCTGCCGACGCCGCAGCGGTTTCTGTCTCTGTCTGCTCGCCGCCTGCTTCTGTTGCTGCCGCAGGTGGTGCTGCTGTTGCAGCTGCAGTGCCGCTGGCCGCGCTGCCGTGCTGGCACGCAGCGCCCTCAGCGTGCAGGATGCTGGCATCTCCGCAGGGCGGCTGGCTGACGTACATGTGCAGGCGCACACCCGGCTGCAGCTGGAACCGCCAGCCGCCAAACAGCCTGGCTGCAGAAGGCAGGTCAGCCTCTGCTGCGCCTKCTGCACCTGCTGCGCTGCCMCCCTCTGCTGCATCGCTCCYCTCCCTGCTGGCTAGCGGCGGGACCAGGCGCAGTACAGCGCTGCTTGCCGCCGCCGCTGCCTCTGCTAGGGCTGCCCCGCCTGCCACGGCAGCAGCGCACCGCTCCGCCGCCTGCTGCAGCTCTGCATACAGCCAGCGCAGCAGAGCTCGTCGGCACAAGGCCTCCGCATGGCAGTCATTGACGGCGGCACCGCCGGGCAAGCGTTTGCTGGCGCCCAAACATTTGGTGCCCGTGCCAATAGCCACGACTGCCAGGCTCGCCTGCTGCGACTGCTGTGCACCCTGCTGAGCCTGCCTCGCAGAGCCGCTGGCACCTTCCCCAGAGGCCGCACCGCTGCCACTGCCGCCGCTGCTGCCGCTGCCAGGCAGTTCGAGCGCTATGCCTGCCAGCACAGTGTGCTCATGCGGCTGCGGCTTGCCGGTTTTGGGCAGCGCTGCCCACTGGGCCAGCACCGCCTCTGCCACTGCATCCCCCATGCCGCTCTGCCCTGCAACTGCCGCTTGTGTGCCGCTTGTGTCTGTTACACTGGGTGGCTATGCAGCGCTCCTGCTGCCAGGGCGCTGACTTGCTCTGCTCTGCTGCCTATCTGTGTGTGCTGTGTTAGTTTGGGCTGTCTGCTGTCCGTCACTGCTGTCTATGTGTTTGGTCAGGTCCGGGGTGGTTGCTCTCCTAGGCCGGCACCGCTGCTGCCGCGGCTTGGTTTGGCAGCGGCACCTGCTGCAGCCGTCGGCTGCTGCCCCTGCCTCTGCTGCTGCGGCTGGGCAACTGGGCGGGTGCGAAGCGCAGGCCCCTCACTCCTGCATGGCCTCAGGAGCGTCGCCTGCTGCAGGTGCTGCTGCCGCCGCCTTCTTCTGCTGCTTCTTGCCCTTCTTGCCGGCCGCTGGCTGCTTGGCGGGAGACGCTCCCTCCACCTGCAGAGGATCATGGTTGAACAAGAGGGCCGCAGCAGTTAGCGATGTGGGAGAGTGGCTGCTTGCGCCAGGGTCTGCCTGCAGCTGGCAACGCAGATGTGCGGCATGCTGCCGCCGCCGTTCACCAGCTGGCCAATTGCTTGCTGTCTCAGACAAGCTGCAGCCGCCCTTATCCCACCTGCATAGCTGACTCGAGTGCAGCCGCCTCCTTGCCCGCCACCCGTTGTGCGTGGGCCACCTGCAGCCGGCCGAGCGAGGCATGCATCAAACGCCGGCAGCCGAAATGGTAGGCATGTGCGAGCTGACATGCATTCTGGTCTGTGCCTGGTATCCTAGCCTGCCAAAATTATACACAAAAGGTTCTATACAGGCTGCACACATGTGGCACCAGGCACGCATGGCACACTGGAGCAGCCCCCAACTGACCCACCTTGCGCTGGTGCTTCTTGGTCCGCTTGCCGCTCACGCCCGCCACCGCGGTCGTCTTGTGCTTCTGCGAAATACACAGGGTGGTGCGTAGAGCGTGGTGGGTGAAAGCTAGCAGATAGCAGGAGCGTAGCGCTGCCATGCAGGTTCCCCAGCCCAGCAGGGACAACAGCGTGGCAGGTGCAACTCCCATTCGCGGCTAAACACCAGCAGGCGGAGGCTTCGCACGTGGCTCAGCAGCTCACCACGGCGACGCCCTTCCGCTTCTTGACCTCCCGTGCCTTCTGCCGCTTCGCCTTCTGCCAGCTCTTCTTCTTGCTGCGGGCGGGAGCGGCAGCAAACAAAGGACCGCCTGAAGTGAGAGCACGGGGCACGGTGCACAGCTGCACTGCATGCTCTGCTGGAAGGCGAACGATAGCACAGGCACAGAATGACGGGCCAGTCAACTGCTGCCCATGGATCACACCTGTTGAAGCCGCCGTTCACGGAGCCTGCAGCAGGGCGGAGGGCAGGTGGCAGCGAGCGGCGGCAGTGAGCGGCGGCGGCGGCGGCGGCGGCTGGCAAGCCAGAGGCGCCTTCTGCCGCATGCATGCATCTTGTATTCCTTTGCAACAACTCTGGAAGAGGCGCCGGCGGCTGCAAGGGCCACAGCAGACCATGCACCCTGCCGCCGGCCAGCGACGCACCTGGCATGGCGCTGTCTGGTGCTCACGAAACTCTCTGACACTGCTAGGGCGGTTTGCAACGGTACAGGCTTCTTAACCTCTCTCCCGCGCCCTGCATGGGCCACATTGCTGGCGCGCGCAGCTTTGACGGGCTGCCACGCAGCCAGCAGGATTGTGTGCTATTGCAGGATCTCAGCCAGGCCACAGACGCCCGACACCGTCCCGCAGAAGCTCAGTCGTCAAGCCCGTTCCCCCCACAGCCCCCCGCGACACCCGGCAGCGCTTCCGAGCTGCTGCAATCGTGACCAGCGATCGGCTCAGCCGCTCAGCATCCCTTTCCGTCTCGTAGGCAGCCCTGCCCGGAGCTTCTCGCGTCTGCCCGCACGCTCGTGCCGCCAATTGGGCGGGTTTTCAGTTCCGCACAAACGCAGCAGGTGAATACAAAGATCACGGGATCTGCGGCCGCTTGGCTCCCCCCCTGCGGCCCCGCCTGCCGCCGCCAGCGCCCGCTAAATATCTCGACCGCCGCCCCGCTGCAGGCAGCAGGCAGCCATGGCTGCCACGGCAGCGCAGCTGCGGCTCATGGCAGACCTTAAGGCAATCAAGGCACGTGCGGCAGGGCTGGGCAGCGCCGGTCAAAGCCACTGCACGTCTTCCTTGCGCCGTCGGCGATGTGCCAGCTTGGTGCACCCGCTCATTGGCTGCAATGGCATGTGTGCCATGCCTGCTGCACTTAATAATATGTATTAAATCATCATGTGCTTCCGCCTGCCATTTAACGCAGGTTGAGCCTCCTGAGGGCTGCTCCGCCTCGCCGCTCAGCGACGACAACCTGTTCGTGTGGGTGAGTTGGGAGCTGCCTATTGGAGGCTTGGATTGTTGGCTGGGTTGCACAGCGCTTGCATGCAGGTGGAAGCAATGCAAGCCGAGGCTGCAGACAAACGGTTTGGCCTGTTGCAGCCCTCGCGTCAATGCACAGCTGCTCATGGCTCCCGCATGGCTGCTTTGGTCAACCCTACCCCTGCAGGGCGCCAGCATCCTTGGGCCCACGGAAACGCCATGGGAGGTGCGCTCTGCTGCTGCCTGTCCCTAGCTGCCGGCCTGCTTTATGGACCCTGCCTGTTGCTTCTGATGCTGCTCCTTGCAACCGCCTGCCTGCGGCTGCTGTTGAGTTGGGCAGTAGCGCGGAGAGCAGGCCGAACAGGCCGCCGTCCTTGCCATCACTCACCTGTGGTGCATCATGAGTAGCTTCTGCTGCACGCATGCGTGCGTTGATCCCTGCAGGGCGGCGTGTTCCAGCTGTGCATCATGTTGGCATTGTATATTATGAATAATGTCCAGCTTGGCTGCTGTATTGCAACCACCGCAGGGCGGCGTGTTCCAGCTGCGCATCACGTTTGGAGAGCAATATCCAGACAAGCCGCCGCGCGTGCGCTTCACCAGCGAGATGTTCCACCCCAATGTGAGCGGCACTGCTCAATGCTCGCACCGCAGGGCAGCGATGTGGTAGTCTAATCTAGTCCAACAGCTAGAGCTGTGGTAGGGCAGGAGCTGTGGTAGTTCATGGGATGGGGCTCTTTGCGTCTTCAGGACGTCAATTTCGGGCGGCCGTCTGCACTCTCTGAATCGTTCCTTGCAGGTGTACAGCGACGGCACGCTGTGCCTGGACATCATCCAGGACCACTGGAGCCCCTGCCACAACATCTGCTCCATCCTCACCTCCATCCAGGCGCGCTTGCTACTTGCAAATGGCGCTGTTGGGGCGTTGTATCCCCCCTGTCATGCCACGTGCTGCACATGTTGCATCCAGATGCGTGTTCGGTAGCTGTGCAGCGACCCTTGGTTGGTGTTGGCTGAAGACATGAGTTGCGATCATACGGCATCAAATGTTGGTCCGCTGGGGCAGATCTAATTACTCTGCACTGCCTAGCTCACCGCATGCCGCGCTGCGCTCCCTCCTGCCCGGCAGTCGCTGCTCACAGACCCCAATTGTGCGAGCCCAGCCAACCCTGAAGCGGCGCAGGTGCTGCCTGCTGCTCTGCTTGCCATGCTGTTGCCTTGCACAGCTGGGTGTTTGCGCTGCCGCCGCCGCTGCTGTCGCATGCGCCTACGGCTGCCCTCCCACCCTGCCACCCAACCATTCCATCGGACACACCACCCTGCTGCGGCTGCCCTGGCCCCCACAGCTGTACACAACCAACACCAAGGAGTATAACCGGCGGGTGCGGCGGATAGCGCAGAAGAGCGTGGACTTCTGAGAGCGCTGGAGCAGCTGCAGCTCAATAATAGCTGGCCAGTGGGTGTTGCTGCCCTCCAGGACCCTAGCTGGCACGGCGTGCCGGCTGGCCAACAGCGTAGGGCTGCACGGCAGCCTGCGCGTCGGCTGCTCGCAGCGGCAGCTGCGCTGGTGCACCCCCGCCCTCTGCCCTGAACTCGCTTGCCTTGCTGCTGCCCAGCATCACCCCATTGCTTGCATCCCTCAATTGCTTTGGTGGCCACGCACAAAACATGCTTGCGCCCACCGCTCGCGCACACACACTTTCATCCACTTGCTGCCCTTCGGCTGGCAATGGCCAGCCCATGTACTCTCATTTGCCCCCTAGCCCAAGTCTCCTGTACCAACATCGTGCCTGCGCCCACTCACTCTGCAGAAGGCTACCCGTCCCCTTTTTCAAACCCTTCTCTTTGCAGCTCGCCTGCATGGCTGCCATGCTGTGTGAGAGCTGCCATGCTGTAATCTGAAAAGCGCAACGGCAAGAGAGGGTGCCATGCCAGCCTGTTCAGTGTGCCTGTGTGCCCGCCTGAACCAATTGAGCAGTGCTCATGGCAAGGTGGGGTCTTAAATGCTGGATATCATGTGTGAAATAGTAGAACGTGCTGGTGAGGTCGNAAAACAAGCCGGGTATAAAGCAAGTCAGGGGAGAGGAGGTGACAGGGGCGTCGCAATTCATTCAGGTGTGGTTGGGGCTGTTGGGGAAGCACATCAANGGCACACAKGGGGGGGACAGCAGCAAGCCCGGCTTGGCGCAGCGGGGCTAAGAATCTATGCCGGCTCAGCGGCGCTCGTACCGCACACACTGCAGCGGCTGGCTAGGGAAAAGCAGGGCCAGGCGGTAGAGCGGCAGAGGGGCAGGCTGCGGGGCGGGCTGCGGGCCGGCGGTCAGAGACGGGAAGGCGCATGGGCGGCCGGGGCGGGGTGCGGCGGCAGCAGCGGCCTGCTGCTCAGCGGTGCGGCGGTG
>JADXDR010000119.1:420884-447260 GCA_025026875.1 Chlorella ohadii
GSMSTGCTGCTGCTGACGAGCCCAGAAGGCCAGCTGCTTGCAGCATGGGTGGCAGATCGGGCATGGGAGGCAGCGGCGGCGGCGGCAGCCAGCCAGCTGTCGCCGGCAGGGGTGGCAGCGGCGGCAAGCCAGCCAGCAGCAGCGGCGGCAGAGGTGGCAGGCTGATGGCAGGTGCCTGCTGGCCTTCCGGTACACCGCCGGCAGCAGGCAGCCCGCTGCCCTGCAGCAGTTCCTGCAAGCTGCGCTTGCGCGTCAGCTGGCCACCAGAGTACACTCCAGTCGGCATGCGAGGCGGCAGCTGCAGTGGTGTGGTTTGAAGCGCATGCGCCGCTGCCGCCGCCGCCGCCGCATGTGCGTGCTGGCCGAGCCCTGCCCCCGCCGCCGCCTTGTTTGGAGAGCGGCCAGCTGTGCTGGGGCGCTGCTTGGGCTCCTCCTTCAATGTCTCCCAAGCCCCAGATGCTGCCAAAGCTGCGCTGCGTGGTGGGCGGCTGCGGCCGGGCGAGGCTGAAGCTGGCGCTTGTGCGGCGGCCGCCCCCGCTGCACGGGGCGGGCCTGTGGAGGAGGCGGCACGCTCCAGCTCCGCTCGCAGGGCTGCTGCACCTTCTGGCGCCCCTGCAGGCTGCTGGGGTTCTACATGGGCGTCGTTCGGGGCTCCTGTGGCCGCAAGCATCGCTGCACCACCGTCCAGCTGCCCCTCTGTGGCCTCCCTGTAGACATCAGCGCTGCTGCCACCCACATGGGAGCGCAGGGCGGCCTGCCAGCCTTCCATCCAGCCGCTGCTGGGGGCCGCCCAGCGGCAAGGTACAAGGCGCTGCTCAGAAGCACTCAGGGGCGTGCAGAGCACGCTGCTGATGTTCGATCGACCTCGGCAGAGGAGATCTGGAGAGCCAGCCCGACAGCTCCATGCAATTGGAAAGTCCTCGGCTTGCTTTCCCTCTCCCCCCTGTAACATTCTTGTCACACGCAACGCAGGCAAGCAAGCACGTCATCGCCCGATGGAAGTGGAGGCAGGGCGGGAGGAGGTGGGGCGCCGCGACGGGCTGCCGCTGCCGCCCGCCTCGCTGCTGCCGCCGCAGCTGCTGTTGCCGCCGCGGGAGGGGCTGGCACGAGAGCTAGCCACGCCCAGGCCCCGGCTGGGGCTGGCACCGCTGGCGCAGCCGCTGGGGCCAGCCGTGCCCCTCCCCTGCACCTCACGCAGGCGCGCAATCAGCTCTGCATTTTCCGCCACCATGCGGCGGTGGCTGGCGGCAGCCGACCGCTTCTCCGCATCGAGCGCCGCCCGCAGCTGGTCCACCGACTGCTGCAGCGTGGCCATCTGCCTGCAGCACGGGAGTGGCAGTGGCGGGCCGGGGGTGCAGGGCACATGTTGATGTCGGCACAACCCACAGCGGGAGCGGCACACCCGATCAGCAAGCCACAGGCAACCACCTCGGTGTAGCAGGTGGTGGACTCTGTCACTCTACATTGCACAACGCCCCTGCACTCACCGCTGAGCAGCCTCATCCACCCCAGCCTGTGCGCCGTCGTCGCCCGCAGCGCCCGCATCGGCAGTGCTGCATCCAGTGCCCTTTGCCTTGCTGCTTTCGGCGGCGGCGGCATGGGACTGGTACAGCCGCTTGACCGCTTCCTTCAGCTGGTCAGGAGACTGGATGTGCTCCACAGCCAGAGCAATGCCGCCCTGCATCAGCCTGTAGGGAGGGCAGCGAGGCGGGCATGGCAGCATTGAGCAAGGCAGTGGAAGTCGGGTGGACACATAGCAGCTGACGTGCATGACATGCCACAGCTGCCCTGCGGGCCTGCGTGCCGCTTGCATGGCTGGCTGCAGCAGTCACGGCAGCTGCATGGCCGCCTACATATCAACCCTCCAGCCCGCAGCGCCGCTGAACGACAGCCCTCCTCCTCCCTCACCTGATCTTGTGCTGCGCCTCAGCCAGCGCAGCCCGCTGGCGCGCCACCTCCTTGTGCAGCGCGGCCTGCAGGCAATGTGCAGGGGAGCCAGTTAAGCGGCCATGGCAGCCAATGCACGCCTTTCTTTGATGGACGGCACACGCCGCCTGCCCAGACCATCCGAGACAAAGCCAACTGGCAGCGAGCCTGAGACCTTGCAAACCAAGCTGGCANCCCCCCCCTCCCTGCTCACCTCCCGCTGCTTGCGCCCCTCCAGCTCCAGCGCCACGTCGGCGTGGGAGCGCCCCACCTCACCCACCAGCGCCTCCATGTCCTGCAGGGAATTTGGGCCAGGCCACTCAATATCGGCGGTTTTGACCAAAAGTGTAAGGAAAGCACGCCAAGCAGCTGGGAGGCGATGCGGCCCCTGCAGCGGTATGCGCTGCCACTCACCGCCACCTTGTCGCGCATGTCGGCCAGCTCGGCGGCCTTGGGGTCCAGCTGCCCCCGCAGCTCGCCGATCGAGTACTCCAGTACAAACTTGAACTTCTCCAGCTCCTGCAGAGAAGCAACCAACAAAGTGTGCATTTATTCATATACAGGGTAGGGCTGTTCGCTGCAACATAAAATGCACTTCAGCAGAGTGAGGTTGAGTTGAGTGCGTGATTGACAACCAGAGCGGCTGGTCAACTGCAGTGGCCCTGAGCACCGCACGAGGCACCATGCCAGAAGCAAGCATTGCGTGATGCACGAACACAGTGCTTGCCTGTGTGCTGTGCTTCAGCTCCAGGATGCGTTTCTCCTTGTCAGCAATCGCCGCGTCCCGCCCCGCCACATCACGCTGCAGGTTGCAGGTGTAGTGCAGAAGAGGGGAGCGAGGAGTGGTGCGGATGGGCAATCCGGAGCCCTGCCGATGCCCACTACTCTTCTGCCCATTGTCACGTACACTCCCGTGCACCACCGTGTGCCGTGCTGGAGTCAACTCAACGCTGCAATACGCTTGCCGAGCCTACGGGAATACCAACCTGCAGGGCAGCCACGTCGCGGCGCAGCCCTTCGATCACGCCCTGCAGCTGCCGCTTCTCGGCTTCCGCAGTCCTGTACAGGTGGAAGCGCGCGGAGGGGGAACCGGTAGTGAAGGGGCTGGGCGTGCCAACCCTAGGGCAGGACTGCCGCCGCAATGCTGAGCATGCCTTGCACTCAGGCGGCTGTGCCAGGAAGCGCGGCAGAAGCAGCACAGGAAATAAAATCGGTAACACAGCACCAGCGGCGGCAGTACCGACCAGCCGCCACAATCACAGCTTGCTGCCTTCCCAAGCGGACCCCAGCCCCGCACCTCAGCGCGCCCTTGCACTCCTCAATCGCCTTGAGCTGCTCGTCAAAGCGCTTGCGCAGCAGCCCGTTCTCGCCCTTGAGCCGCAGGTTGGCGTCTCCCTCCACCTGCAGCTCCTTGCGGTAGCTGCGACAAAGGAGACGGGCATTGAAAAGAGAGAGCATTTTCAGCATGTGGAATGCAAGCTGGGGAGGCTGGCGTCGCCCTCCACCTGCAGCTCCTTGCGGTAGCTGCAGCAGCGGGCAACGGAACTACCACTGAAATTGAAGCACGGCTGACCACAGATCATGCGCACGGCTCAAAAGTTTGAAGTCTTTAACCGCTTGCAGTCCAGCTGGCTGCCGCCATTCACTGTTTCCCAACTCCCTGCTTGCTCACCGCTCCTTCAGCTCCTCCACCTCGCGATCCACATCTTCCTCCATCTGCCGCCGCACCTGCACGGGCAGCAGTGAGGGGGGGAATGCGGGCATTCAGGCTGCTGCAGCAGCAGTCGCCTGATGCACATGCTGCCCTGCAAGCAGGCATCGCAACGCCGTGAACTGCACGTGTGCTGCACGCATCCCAAATTCCCAAAGCTCGTCCCCCTGCCCACCTCGGCTGCCTCCTGCTCACACACATCCTTCTGAGCCGCCAGAGCTCCGTAGCGTGCCTGCATTGTGACGGAGCATGAGATAAACTCTGCATACAGTCTTGGCAGCGGCACATGCATGTGCAGCCAGGTGCAGCAAGCTGCCGCCCCAGTGCTGATCACGCTGGCCCACATCAATGCATGCCCCTGCAGGCCTCACCCTCTCCTCTGCTAGCTGCGTCTGGTGAGCAACCTCCAGCCCCTCCACCTCCTTGGCGTGCGCCGCTGCCGCATCCGCCGCCTGCTTCTCCCACCTGCGGCACCAGTGAGCAGCCACATGCGTTTCCAAGGGCAGCTTCTGACGCACAAAGCAGCGTCACATGTAGCATGGGTGCACCCACCGGCCCCGGCAGCGAGTCATGCGTCCGTCAGCCACAGCGCTGCCAATCAACGCAGCCCACCTGGCGGCCAGCGCCTCCTTGCTGTCGGCCAGACCCAGCACACAGGCAACTCCGCAAGTTTATTCAGCCACAGCTCCTTCAAAAGGCCCACCTGGCGGCCAGCGCCTCCTTGCTGTCGGCAAGCTCCTGGTACCGCTCCATCTCGTGGATCAGCTTCTGCTGGAACTGCACACAGGAAAGAAGCAGGAGGAAGGGTCCAGGCGGGTCAAGCGAGCAGCACTTGCGAGGTAGATCAATCTCATGAGCCCCTCTGCTTGCTGGCACTCCTTTCCACCGATAACCGTACGCATACCCGCTGCAGCCGCATCGTCACACCAGCCCCCTCGCCCAGCCCACCACCCACCCACCTGCGAGTCCAGCGCCACCACCTGCACGCTGGCCTGCTCCTCGGCCGCCCGCAGGCGGGCCTCGTACCGCGCCTCCAACTCAGCGCGGTCGGCCAGCAGCGCATTGTAACTGCGGGGCAGGGATTGGGGGTGAGGTGCAGCACGGGATGTGAGTGGCTGTGTTGAGGGGAACGTGTCACCGCAAACGCGGTTGCAAGACATGATGGGTGTTGCCCAGCCTCACGCCGACAAAAGGCAAGGAACCACCAGCATATGCAGTGCAGCGAGCTGCAGGACGAAGCCTGGCCCGGCGGCCACGCACCGCTCCGCTGCGGCCGCCGCCTCTGTTGCTGCCTTGTCGGTCAGCTCCCGCACTTTCTCGTTCAGCACCAGGTCGCGCAGCTTCAGCTGGTACTCGTTCTGGGCAGTCACCTCCGCCACCTGTGTTAGGGAGGTAGGATGGAGCAAATCAATCGCAAGGTATGCTACGGCAGCGGCCTTCTGGCCAATGCGCAGGCAGCGGCAAAACCATGCAGCTGCTCGATGGAAAACCTTCAACCAAGCTATCCCCAGTACCGCCAAGCAGGCAATCACAATGCCGCCCACGCCACCCACCTGAGCCTCCAGCTCTGCCATGCGCTCCCGCCGCTCGTCGATGTCGCCACGCCCCACCAGCACCTCCTCGCTGAAGGGCAGGCCTTCGCCCTCTCGCCGCCTGCAGGCAACGGGGTTTTCAGCTGCTCGGTTGCGCGACGACTGGTAATATACCAGGAAGGCAGCCAGGGTGGATCGCAGACAGGTGCTGAAAGACGTTTCATCTCCCAAAAAACAGTCAGCACACCCAGCCAGAGCACTCGGCAGGCAGGCGCTCACGTGAGGAAGCGGGCAGCGTCACGGTCCCGCACATCAAACACGTGCAGGCAGCCGTCGGCGGTGGCGGCAAACAGGGTGCACTCGTCCCTCGTGAGGGCCAGGCGGGTCACAGGCGCGCCGCCGCAGCGCACCTGTGCGTGGGGTGAAGGAAAGGAAGGTTACCGATTTGGGCGGCCTGCCACAGCGGGTGCCACAGGTGTAAGCCCGGCAGGGCTGCTTGCGAGCACAACTGCTGATCCAGCAGCTAAGGCAACACACCGCATGGAAGTCGGCGGTGAGGGGCAGCTTGTAGGCGCGCACGCTACCGTCCTCAGTGCCGGCAAACAGCAGCCGTCCGCCTGTGGCAATTGGGTGCATGCTGCAACTGTAAGCGGTTCTGAAGCACACACACCAGTCTGCACATATCCAGCAAGCTGCCAAGTCACAAGGAGCAGTAAGCTACAAGGAGCAGTTGAGAACCAAAAGGCTGGTCCTGACCTGGGCCGGGCGCCACCAGCTGCGTGATCACTGTGCCAGCGTCCACCTCAGCTGCCACCGCCAGCCCGCTGCCTGCGGTGCTCTCTTCCAGCAGTCGCAGCTTCTTGTCGAGCGAGGCCGCAAATACGGAGGCGGCGGCTGGGGCAGTGCCGGCCGTGCTGGTGTGCATGCCGGCCTGCACATGAACTTGGCAGAACTTGCTTTGGAGCAGCCGGCCAAATGCACAGACAGCTTGCTGACACAGACCTTGGTTCAAACGGGTTCAAACCAGTTGCACTGCTCAAAAATTACTCCCGTTCTCACCACAGCGGTGTAACTCCAGCCTTTCTGCACAAAGTCGCGCGCCCGCCGGCCCTCCTGCACGCGCCACTCATACACCGCGCCGTCCACGCCAGCGGTAATGAGTGTGGCGTCGTCCGGCGACCACCACAGGCTGCGCACCTGTGAATAAGGAGACATGTAGGCAGGGCAGGCGGGGCTACTAAACACGGCGCCAGGTCAGTGTGGAATGCAGCAAGCACTGTCGAAGCGCAGTACCGCGGCGGTTGAGCGGCTTGATGCATGCTGGCTGCGGTGCGGCAGACTGCCCACCTTGCCGTTGTGGCCGCGCAGGACCACCAGGCTGGCGCAGGTGTAGGTGTCAAACACGTGCACTGCAGGGGAAGAATGAGAGAGCCGGTTCACTGTGTTGTAAGGGCAGTTCAGGCAGATGGAGGGAAAGCATGAACGTCGCACTGCNACCCCGCACAGCAGCAACCCCGACCTGCTATGCTGCCCTGCCCTGCCCGGCGTGCCCACCCGTGTTGCCGTTGACAGCGGCAAAGTACTGGCCGCCCTTGGAGAAGCAGCAGTCGCGTGCCGCCTTGATGGGCAGCTCCTTGATCACCCGCAGGTCGTCTGCACGAGGGCGAGGCGAGGAAGGCAAGTGGGGACGGCAGGTGAGACAGAACGTGAGAAAAGGGCAGCCTCCGGCCAGCCATATGTGTGCAGCATGCATGGTGTTGGCAGGCAAATTGCCGAGTGCACAGGCAGGCGGCATGCACGCACATCCGCGCCTCTGCCCAGCTCTGCAGCCCCGCCCACCCGACAGCACGGTCATCAGGCGCAGCTTGTCGGCAAACCCGGCCAGCAGCAGGTAGCCGGTGGGGTGCAGCGACAGACTGTGCGCCGGCTCATCAAACTCCTTGACCTGCAGCACGGGTGTCCAAACCACATGAGGGCACATTGCTCAAACGTCCACGAGGCAGACATGCAGACAAACCAAACAGCTGCCGCCCATCCCAAGCCCCAGCCACCCAACAAACCCACCAGCTCCGAAGACTTGTCCTGCCAGTTCCACACGCGCAGGGTGCGGTCCGCGCCTGCTGTGGCCACCACCGGCCGTCGCACGCAGGTGGCCAGCCCCGTAATCTCCCCCGCATGGAACGCAGGCGCCAGGGGCTGCAGGCCGCTGAACACGCCCTTGCGGGCACCGGGTGCAACCGCCAGCTGCAGCAGCTGGGCGTCGCTGGTCAGGCAGGCTATGCCCTCATCGCCAGGGCAGACCGTCAGGCTGCACACGCGGGGCGGCGCAGGCCCGGCGCTCGCAGCCGCCGCTGTGCCTGCCGCAGGGGCAGCGACAGGCGCAGCCGCTGCGGGGGCAGCTGCGCCGGCCTCTGCAGGGGCTGCACCAGCGCTGCTGCCACCAGGCNACAGGGAAGCTCTTGATCAGGCGGTACGGCTTGCTGTCGCTGTCGCGCTCAAAGGCGCAGAGCGTGCCGTGGCTGGNTGCCCACCACAAAGCCCTGCAAACAGAGAGGGACACGCATCNTGCGCTGTGAGACACATGGAGGCCAGCTGCTGATTGCGTTGTCTGCAGCAACAAGCTCACCAAGGCCTTCTCAAATCACATCTCTGTCCCCCAAGCAGCAAGCAACCAACCACCACAAACACTCCCACCACCCACCTTGCTGTGCGCCGCCAGCGACTCCACAGCTGTGCCATCCTCCAAGGCCAGCGCCTGCTTGACCTCACCCTGCCCCACAATCAGCACCTCCCCGGCCTTGGTGCCAACCACCAGCGCTGCCTCGCTGCCGCCGCTGCCAGCTGCATCCCCATCCAGCAGCCAGGCGTGGCAGGTGTAGCCCTGCGCCTCGCGCTTGGTGAGCGCGGTGGGCAGCGCGCGCAGCGTGTTGCCCGCCTCAATCTGGTACAGCCAGCAGGTGCCCTCGCCCACCACGCTGATGAGCTGCGGGTCATCGCCTGCGGAGCGGTGCATGAGAGCAGGGACAGTGCAGCAGCGGCGGGTCGGTCGGTTGGGCGGCAGTTGAGCCTGCAAGCGCACACGCGTGTGCATTCGCAGGTGTGCAGTTGGCCTGCACCCCCTGCCTCCCTCCCAGCAGGACGCACCCGGCTGGAAGGCACACTGCGCAGCAGCATGCCCCGGCTGCGTGACGGTGCGGACGGATGCCACCAGCTTGGACTTCTCCCACGCCCACAGGCACAGCGTCCAGTCGGGGGCGCCGCCCTGCGCCACCAGCAGGCGCCCATCGGCGCTGAACGCCACCGACACAAACTCCTGCAGGGGTGTGTAGGATGGAGTGCGAGGGTGGGAGGAAGCCCTGCAACAAGCCAGAGATGCAAGCCGAGCGGCGCGATCGCCGCCGCCGCACCTTGGCGGCGTCGCCGGGCGGCGCCAGGACCTTGCGGCGCTTGAGGGTCTGGGCATCGAACACCGTGATGGTGGATCGCTCGGGGCCGCGCTCCGCCAGGGCCAGCAGGCGCTTGGCGGGGCAGGCGGCGTAGGCGGTCGGCCGGGSCYCAGGGSCGCCCGCCAGCAGGSGCTGCACCCGGGCATCTGGCTGGAACAGCACCAGGGAGTGGCCGGCGGGGTAGATCAGGCAGCCCTCGTCCAGGTAGGCCAGCTGGGAGGTGGCGGCAGCGGCGGCGGGCAGCGCCGCTCCCCAGCMCCACCTGCATTCCCGGGGCGGNCGGCGGCGTGRGGGRCGGCCMCCGGGCNAATCTTGGTACCTCGAATTCACGCCACTCNGCCTGGCCTGGAGGGGCGCGGCCGCCGTCGGGAGTGCGGAGGCCANTCTTCGTGTGTTGACTGGNCCCCTAGGCCGCCATGGCAACGTATTTCGGCAAGAGAGATGCAAAGCCAGCCGCCGGAAAGCAGCTGAGGCTCGCCTCCACCAACAGCCAATTCAGCCGCCACCAGCCGTGCCCGTTGCCATCCAACCTCGATGCGGTGCAGCAGAGAATTAAATGTAGAGCAATTCGGCCTGGAACAACCATCAAAGAGAATATAGCGCAGCCGACTGCATCACTTCCCTGCACCTTCTGCCGCTGCCGCCGCCGCCGCGCCGCCCTCTGCTGCCGCGTCCGAGGGCCCGGCGATGCGCCGGTACACGTGCCGCCAGGTCTTGCCGCCGTTGCGCGCCACCTTCTGCCCCTCCTCCGTGCCCTCCAGCAGCAGCTGTGCGGCGGGGTCGTTGGCCAGCTCCTCCTCGCTCACCCGCTCAAACAGCGGGTGCGCCTCCAGCTTGTCCCGCTGCGGCAGGAGGGGAGGCGGGTGGGTGCAGGCAGGTGGGTGCAGGCGGCCACGGGTTGGACGGAGTGGGCTAGCGCATGTGATGCGAGCAGCTTGCAAAGTACCTCGGCACGCCCTGCAGCTAGGCTGGATTGGGCAAGCGTTGATCGCATGCCCGAGCAACCTCTGCAATGCCACCTGGCCGGGCGGGTGCTATACCACCGCCCGCAGCCACGCTGCCACTCAGCAAGTGCGCACCTGCCAGTTGCCCAGGTCTTCCACGTCTGTGATTGTGTACAGCAGGCCTCCGGGGCGCAGCAGGTAAGCGTACCTGCAGGGGAGGGCAGGCCAAGACACAGCGACGGAAGCCTTGTGAGCACCAGATTCACACCAGGGCAAATGCAACAGAGCGGAAGCCAGCGCGGCACCCAACCAGAGCGGCCACGGCTACAAGTGCGTGCAGCATCTTGCTGGGCAAGGGCGATCATCGCATTCCCATGCAGCAGCGTGCCCTCACTCTGCCAGCAGCGTGCGCTGAATGATGCGCCGCCGGTGGTTGGCCGCCTTGAAGTGGGGGTCCTGCAGGCAGGCAGGATGCCAAGTGACAGTTGAAAACGCGGCAGTAGGGAGCTCAAGAAGAGCTTGGGTTCCGGGCCGTATTCTGTCGCCACCTGCATGTGCCCCGCCCGAGAAATCCCTCGGATCTCCAGCAGCCCCGCCCGCCGGTCGGCCCGCCCGCGAGCGCACCGCAAACAGGAAGAACAGCTTGGAGAGCTGGCCCTTCTTGAAGTAGTTGGTGAGGAACTTCATGGCGTTGGTGCGCACCTGCGGGCAGGGTGGGGCAAAGGGAGCATAGTGAGAGAGGGAATTGCCTACCAGCACAGCCCATCCCAGCAGTTGCATCAAGCTGCCTCCCGAAACAGCTGCCATCAGCCCAGCTGCAATATGGAGGCAGCTGCATCCACGCGCCGGCGGCAGTAACAGAGCGTGCAACTCCAAAACCAGGTCGCAGCCGCCTGCACCACGTTAGAAATAACCACACCAGCAGCGTGCAGGTACACACGAGATGCAATCAGGGCGCAGGTGCACGCACCACACTGGCGTTCTGGTATTGCCCGGGGTGCTGCTTGCGGAGGGCCAGAATGCGCTCCTTAACGTACTCTGCAAAGGAAGGAAGTGTTATGAGCTCTAATTGGGATAAGTGGCTTGGGCTGTGGACAGACGCACGCAAACAAGCCGCCTCCTTCACGCACTCTGCACCAGGTGGGAGGTGGGTCTCAGCACCCCTGGTCGCAGCATCCCTCCACAAAATGCTCCACATCACACACCACACACGCAACGCACACACAGGCGCTCCCTTGCCCACGCACCCGACACCTTGTCCCGCAGCTCCATCCCCAGCACCAGCTTGTCGGGATAGGCCTCTGCCAGCCGCACCGTCAGCCCGCCAAAGCCGCAGCCCACGTCGGCAAAGTCCACCTGCCGGCAAGACAGCAGATGGATGACACTAGTCTGCGACTGGTAGGGCTGCCCAAGCTGGTCAACTGCAAAAGTAACCGTTCATGTAGCGAGTGCGGCAATCCTGCAAGCCGGAATGGCACCGCAGCAGCCGGCTGGCAGATGCAGAGCATGGGCAGCTAGCTTGCAGCAGCATGTACAAGGTAAGAGCAGCCCTCGCACCTGTGGCGGCGCCTCCCCGGCGGCTGCTGCTTTTGCGTACAGCTCAGGGAAGTTCTCAGACCTGTGGCAGTTGGGGGTTGCAGGATGCTAACGGAGCATGAGCTGTAGGCCTGGTGCAGCAGCATGGCAGCATGCGGCCCCATGAACCATTGACCCTAGCACATGATACCATTGCAGCAGCATGAAGCATCAAGGCAGCATGTAGCAGCATGTAGCAGCATGTAGCAGGATGCAATGCGGGCCCCATGGCGTTCCAGCAGCACACCGCGCTGCACGCACCAGTCGCAGTGCTCGGGCGAGACCGGCACGGGGAACGAGGCGTCATTCAGTGGGTTGCTGTGCGCACGCATGCGGTACAGCGCCTTGCGCGGCGCCTTGACCACCTCCTGTGCACATGGGTGGGGGGCGACATGCACGGAATCAGGGGTTTGGCGCAGCAGGCAGCAGCGGCAGTGGCAGGCAAGCAGCGCTCGGCGGCGGCGGCCGGCGGCGGCTGGAATGTGGCGCGCTCCCGGCAGCACACATGCATGCGGCATATCCTTGAGCTTGCCTGGTCGGCCTGGGCGCCGCCCTCCTCCTCACGGGCGCGCTTGGGTGCCATTCTGCTCGGGATGTGGTCCCCAGGGAGCCAAGCGACCTGTCGAGTGGTAGGTGTGTCGATTGTTGCTGTGCAAGTCGGCTACAATTGCGATGCGGCGGAAGGGCGCTCACTGAAGCTCTGCATGGGCAGCTGAGTGGACCTGTCGCTTCAAGTGCGCCCTCTCGCCCCTCCCAGGCGCTGCTTGGTGCTCGCTGTTGCCAAGGACACCCGGCGAGCTCACCAAGATGGACCCCGCCAAGGCAAGTGCCACTCGCAGGCTGCCGGCGCCTGCAGGGCACCGCACCGGTCTCGGCACAGCCCTGGCGGTGCATCGTTCCGGGTCTGACCGCCCGAGGCTGCCTGGGCACCGCGAGCACGAGAGTGCTGCGTCAGCCTGTGCCAGGGAGCCCTCGGCGCGCCAGCGCGCTGTGTCGAGCAGCTGCCAGCGATCCAGGCAGTAGATCGGAGCTGAGCAGCGCCCCGCCGGCTCGCCTGCAGCATTGCGGCGGTGCCGCCGCCGCCGCCTGCCGCTGCTCCCTGCCGCCGCCAACCCCGCCACACAGCTCACTTCTCCACCTCTGTTGATGCCTGTGCTCCCTGCAGTACCGCCCCTCGTCGTCGTTCAACTCGCCGCACTGGACCACCAATGGCGGCGCGCCGGTGAGTGCGCAGAGAAGCCGCCGCCGCAGGGTATGTGCAGGCTGAAGGCAAGGGGCAGGCTGGTGCCGGCTTGGCAGCTGCTTCGCTAGCCCGCTGGTTGTACTGATTCCCACAGTGACCATTATCTACAGGTGTGGAACAACAACAACTCGCTGACCGTGGGCGTGGGTGAGCTTTGGCTGGCTGGCTGCTGCAGCTGCTGCTGCTTATGGCTTGCTGCAGTCCTTGTGCTGCCGCTGGTGTGCAGCTGCCAACGCTCGCTTGTGGTGCTGCCATCGCTCGCGTGTGCTGATGACCACTGGTGCTACAGCTGCTGCTGCTGCTGGGGCTATATGGGATGAAGGCTTGCCAAGAGGGCAGGGGCGTTCAATCTCTTCTGTTGCTTTTCCAATCCACGCCAACAGGCGGGCCCATCCTGCTGGAGGACTACCAGCTGGTGGAGAAGCTGGCCAACTTTGACCGCGAGCGCATCCCTGAGCGAGTGGTGCACGCGCGCGGCGCCTCCGCCAAGGGCTTCTTCGAGGCAAGCTGACTGCGTGTGTGTGCGTCATTTTGATGGTTGTCTGTGGTGATGTGTGTCATGAGGTGCATATGCGCGCGGCGCGAGCGCCAAGGGCTTCTTCGAGGCAAGCAAGGGTGGCATGTTGTGTCTTATGCAGGCATGGTGTGTACCATACGGTGAGTGAGTGTGTACCCTGCTCAACCAGCTCGTTCCATTCCCCTCCCTTGCCAGGTGACCCACGATGTGAGCCATCTGACCTGCGCCGACTTCCTGCGCGCGCCCGGCGTGCAGACGCCGCTCATCGTGCGCTTCTCCACGGTGGGTGGGGCCTCCTAGGCTGTTCCTGAGTGGGGTGCTGCTCATATCGCGGTGCAATTGCTGCTCGTCTGCCACCCACCAAGCAGGTACTGTGGTGCGCTTGTCCACGGTGTGTGATATGAGATGCTGCGCCTGCCCTCCTCCCTGCGGCCTGCAAGCCACCTGGTCACAGCTGTTTGAGCACTGCAGCAAGTGACCGCCTGCCCTTGCAGGTCATCCACGAGCGCGGTTCCCCAGAGACGCTGCGCGACCCTCGCGGCTTTGCTGTCAAGTTCTACACGCGGTGGGTGCTGCCACCAAGGGGGTGTGCGATTGGTGACACAGTGACACGAGACTGGCTTCAAAGTGGTATGCAGCTCCGCCAGCACGAGACCTGCCACCCTGCACCCAGCCTTGCATGCCAACCCCGCAACGCTGCTGCTTCCGCTGCCGCAGGGAGGGCAACTTTGACCTGGTGGGCAACAACATCCCGGTGAGTGTGCTTAGCAAGTTAGTTATCGCGCAGTGGTTGATGCTAGCCATGCATGCTGCTACGACAGATGACATGCTCCTGACCCGTGGCGGCTGGGTATGACTGCTGTTCCGCCCTTCCAGATGCCGACACTGTTTCCCTGCTGGTACCAACTCTGCCGTGCTGTGATGGGTCGTCCTTCTCTCTCCACAGGTGTTCTTCATCCGGGACGGCATCGCGCTGCCCTGCACAGGCATTCACTGTGAATCAGCTGAGCTGCCCTGGCCCCTGCACCACACCTGCGCAGGTGTTCTTCATCCGGGACGGCATGCACTTGCTTGTGCCAGACCGCCAAACACTGCGTTTCCTTAACGGCTGTTCTGCTGCAGGTGTTCTTCATCCAGGCAGGCCACCAGTGTTTGCCATCTGTGGCGGCATCGCACTTCCCTGTGCACACACGCATCACAGCTGCATTCACCCGTCAATTCATCTGATGCGCAGGTGTTCTTCATCCGGGACGGCATGAAGTTCCCCGACATGGTGCACTCCCTGAAGCCCAACCCCAAGAACCACATCCAGGCAAGGCTGTATCTATCTGGTGTGTAGCCCTACTGGCAAGCAATATGTAAGTGTGTAGCTTGCACGTGGGGCACCTGAAGCCCAACCCCAAGAACCACATCCAGGCAAGATAGCCTGTAGCCTGCTGTGTGCAATATACAAATGTCTAGCTGCCTGCCTGCTGGTCCCAGCCTGAAGCCCAACCTCAGAACCACATCCAGGCACCATGGCTGCTATTTTTCTTTCTAGCCGATGCATGCATGTGTCTCGCCTGCCAGTTTTGTGCAGCTGGCATGTGCCCGTTTTGGTAGGGTGGTTGTGGATGTTTACAATTTGCATCCCTGTTTCTGGGCTGCATTGGGGACTCCTTCAGTGCAAGTCGTCTGCCATGCCCACAGTCCGCTTTCTGTTGCAAACCGTTCACTGTCCGCAGGAGGGCTGGCGCATCGCCGACTTCTTCAGCCACCACCCCGAGTCGATGCACATGGTGAGGCGTATGTGATACAAAACAAGCTGCTTTGTGGTGGGNTTTTGTTGCACTGGGCATGGTTTAACAGAGCTGGCAGCAAACCGGGCACCTCACCCCGCGTCCATCTCATGCACATGGTGAGGCCCGTGTCGCTGCCGAATGTTTGCATGCGTATGCTTGTTGGACTTTGGCGGTCGACAGAGCTGGCGGCAAAGGGGCCATCCCTGCCTGAGGCAATGCACAGTGTCAGCCCTGAACAGCCGTTTGGTGTAGTGACACCCAGCTGCAGTCGAGGGCACCCACCCGCAAGCCAGCTGCTGCCGCCTGCCTGAGCTGTTCAATCTGGGCTGGCTCCATTGCGCTCTGCGCCTCATTTTTTGAGGAGCAGGCCGCAATGGGCCTGCAACAGGTCAAACAGCACAGGCGGCGGGCTTGGCGTCACGTCGGGTCCACTCGTTGGGAGGGGAGCCTGCGAGAAGGCTGCTGCATTGCCGCAGCGGACGCCTGCCACCTAAAACAGCCCAGCCGGGCGCGTTACGTGTTCCCTGCGCAGCTGTTGTCTGGTCTTCAGCACCCGTCCCCCATGTTTTCAGTTGTGGGAGTTTTGCTGCCGTGTGATCAGCAGGTCTTTCGGTGCATCATGCCTAGGCACGCCTCCGTGTCTGGAGTTGAGTCACTGCATGGACTGCGACTGCCGCCTGCCTGGACCGTTTCAAACGGTTGCGCTTCACCTGCGCGCCTGCTCCTCGCGTAAGGAACAGGGCCGCAGCGGGAGCGCACCGTTTGAAACCGCTCAGCCGGGCGGTCGGCGGCAGCGGTGCCTCTGGAGGCACTGTAGCGCGCTTGGTCCGTTGCGTATAGGGCAGGGACCTGCGAAAAAGCTGCTGCTGCGAGGAAGCCGCCGCCGATGCGTCGCCTGCTTTGGCTGTCTGGCGGTGACGGACTGTTGCGCCCCGCCCTGAGGTTAGAGGAGGCCGCAGCAGGTCTCCACCTGCCTAGACAGCCCAGCTGGGCATGCCGGGGGCTACCCTACCAGGTTACTAACGCGCTCGTGCCATTAATTTGGGTGCTGCTGGGGCATGCTGCCCTGGTTCAAGGGCGGCCGCTACCGCACGAGGGCCCCTGCCGCCTGCCTTGCAGTTTTGCGTGGGAAGTTGAGCGTGGCCGCGCTCCCCCCCAGATAACGGAGTGCCGCGGCCATGCGCACCTGCAAAACAGCACAGCCGGGCGGCGTTCGGCCATCAGTCTGTCTAATCAGCAACCAACAACAACCCTTCCCTAAGGTGCACTTTGTGGGGCCTTGTTGCTGTGCCTGCTGCGGAGCTGGCTACACACGCCACCGCCGTTTTGTAAAGGGGGCTGCAGGAAGCCACCGTGTGGCCTGCCTGGGTTGTGCCAGCGCTTGCTGCACCCTGCCCCTGATGATGGGGGAGGCTGCAGCAGGTGCTCGCATGCCCGCAGGCAGGCCCGCTTGGTGTGCCTCAGTTGGCTGCCCCAACTGTAGCGGGTGGCAGTTTGGCTGTTTGAACTAGCCAACTTGCGCTGCAGCAGTCTTTCCATCTGGCAGCCCACTATCAGGCTGGACGACTGGCACGCTCCCCACCTGCATGTAATTGCCCAGCAGTGTTTGAAAAATTTAGCCTATCCATCCCCCTCCCTCCTGCAGTTCACCTTCCTGCTGGACGACTGGGGCGTGCCGCTCAACTACCGCCACATGGAGGGCTTCGGGGTGAGGGGGATGAGCACTGCTGCTGTGCTATTGCTGTTGTGTGTGGTGTTGTGCAGCATGGCGCAGCAGTTGCCACATGGAGGGCTGCTGGGTAAGCGCCACCGCTCTGTTGAGCCCTGCTGTGCGGCTGCCTGCGGATTGTGCGCCGGAATGCTGCTGCACCTGAGCGGGAGTCGAACAGTCCATAAAAAGCCACCCGAACACGTTGCAGGTGCACACCTTTGTGCTGATCAACCGGGAGGGCAAGGAAACGCTGGTGAAGTTCCACTGGAAGCCCACCTGCGGTGAGCATGCTGCCCCGTCAACTAAAATCAAGGGTATGACCGAGGGTAATACCCTCAGGCACTGCCATGGGAGGCTGCGTTGGCTAATGTGCCTCAGTGCCAGTGCTGCACAGTCCCTCACAGGGTACTGTTGTCTTAGTTTTCCTCGGCTCCTGCTGGAGGACGAGGCGGGCTCTGCGCCACAAGTTCAACCGCTGGCTTACCTCACCGACACATCATGCTTCCATTCATGTACTCCTCTCTTGCAGGAGTGAAGTTCCTGCTGGAGGACGAGGCGGTGCAAGTGGGCGGCAGCAACCACAGCCACGCCACGCAGGCGCGCGTGTGGGCGTGCGCGACTGCTATTGCTGCCCTGCGCTTGCAGCCTCGCCTGGTACAGCGTGCTTTGCGGCTGCCGCAGGTCAGAGTGCAATCCCTTGGCTGTTGACTTCGCAGCGTGATGCTGAAATGGCCCCCACTCAATGCAGGACCTGTACGACTCCATTGCGCGCGGCGAGTACCCCGAGTGGAAGCTGTTCATCCAGACCATGGACCCCGCGGTGAGTGCAGCACCAAAAATGCTGCTGCGCTTCGTGTGCTGCTGTATGCAACTGTAACTGTTGGGTTGCCACAGCTGGAAACGCTTCAGCCAGACCCTGGGCCTGTTCGCTACCATGCCAAGCTTCTACGCTCGCCCCAAATCTCCTGCAGCGCGCCGACAGTCACGACGTTGACCCCTTGGACGTCACCAAGACCTGGCCGGANGGANTCTGTACCTTGTTCGCAGCAGCTAACCTCTGTGTCACTTCTGCAATTCCAATCATTCTGCAGCGCGCCGACAGCTACGATTTCGACCCCATGGATGTGACCAAGACGTGGCCGGAGGACCTGTTCCCGCTGCAGCCCGTGGGCCGCATGGTGCTCAACCGGTAAGTGGGCTGGAGTTGCATGGATTGCCGGCTGGTGCCGTTGCCTTTTGCGGCGTTGAGCTTGGGCTGTTTGCTTTGGGGGCATGCAGACCAAACAACCACCCTGTCCCCCTTGCATGCTTCAGTGTACTTGGCAAACACACCATGTCTGCTCCCATCCTCCCCGCAGCAACCCCGACAACTTCTTCAACGAGAACGAGCAGCTGGCCTTCTGCCCCGCCCTGGTGGTGCCCGGTGAGCATATTGCATTGCCCCTGCCCTAGCTGCCTGCCACTGTTCCAGGCTTGGGGGTAGCGTATGCCAACTAAGCGGCCAGCAAGCCACTGCATCGCTTACAGTATCATGCGATCTATCGGTAATGCCAAGACCAACCCATCGTCTACCTCCCATGCCTCCTCTGCTTTCAGGCATCCACTACAGCGACGACAAGCTGCTGCAGACCCGCATCTTCTCCTACCAGGCAAGCCAGCTGCTCCTGACTCAAAGCTGCTGCTTTGTTCAGTCGTTGCCCACCACTCGCCCTTGGCGAAGCCCCCTCTTTGGCTCGTCTTTGGCTGAATCTTCTCCTACCAGGGCAAGCGCCAGTTGGACTGGACATGCCGCTGCTGGCCGCACTGCAACTGTGCCTACGCAGCAGCCTCTGCTGCTCAGCTGCTGCTTGCATGTTGGACCAACGGCCCTGCTCTGCTGGTCTGCTCGCTTTTCTCCTCCGCAGGACACGCAGCGCCACCGCCTAGGCGGCAACTACCTGCTGCTGCCGGTGAACGCGCCGCGCTGCCCGCACCACAACAACCACCACGACGGCTTCATGAACTTCATGCAGCGCTCGGAGGAGGTGGGCTTTTGTTTGCAAGCTTTTTGTGTGGCTTGTGTAAGGCGCCTGTCGCTGGCGGGTTTCGGGGTCGCTCCGTTGTTGTGGCGTTGGTGGCAGGCAGCCTTGTTTTGCGACCACATTAGTCTAAATTCATCTGCTGCCTTCCAACTTGGGTTGCAGGTCAACTACTTCCCCTCCCGCTTCGACCCGGTGCGCCACGCGGAGCAGTACCCAATCGTGTCCCGCCCCATCGGCGGCCGCCGCGAGCGCGGTGAGCAGCCGGCATGCGTTTGCTGGGGCAGGAGCCATCGGGGTGCATTTGGTGCTTGCGCTGCTGTGCATGATGCAGTACAGCACCTGGGTGATGCATTCAAGACGGCTGGCTGATGCATGAGCAGTGCTGTGACATGCATGGCCCCATCAAGGGCGAGTAGCTTTTTTAAAAGATGTAATCCGTCCATGCCTTTTGCAGCCGTCATCCCCAAGGAGAACAACTTCCAGCAGCCGGGGCAGCGCTTCCGCAGCTTTGACCCCGCACGCCAGGTGCGGCACACTGCGCTGCGCTGCGCCGTTATTGCAAGCAGTGGTTCCTGATGTGCCCTCTCTACCCTGCGTGCTGGCCTGTTGTTGCCAGGCAGTGCGTTGCCGTGCTTGCCTGCTGCTGTAGCATCGCACACAGTTGCTCAAGGACCGCCTTTCTGGTCCTTGGCTCCCATGCAGGACCGCTTCATCCAGCGCGTGGCCGACATGCTGCTGGACCCGCGCTGCACCCAGGTGCGTAGCATTCATGCGCTCCTGTTCAGTCATGCTGGCCGCGCGTGCTTGTCACCCTGCCCACTGTGGGCAGCGTGACTGAGAGAGTGTCATGCACCTGTCGCAAAGTGCAACCAAACGTGCGGCTTCTGTCTTTGCAGCTTACCCGCCCAGTTGCATGCTCCCTTGCCCAACGCGATGCTGAGCTGAGCCCGCTTCAAGCAGCTCATCACCATCGCCCTGCCATGCCCTGCAGGAGATCCGCCGCGTGTGGCTGGGCATGCTGAGCCAGTGCGACCAGGGGCTGGGCCAGAAGCTGGCGGCCAAGCTGCAGGCAGCCTCCGCGCTGTAAGCGCGTTGTTGAGCGGCATTTACGGCCGGCGTTGTGTGCCTGGCTGGCCACCTGTGTCAGCCAAGCAGTGCGGCAGCTAGCGCGGCAGCACCGCAGTCAGCAGCATATTCAGGCTGCCGCACCGGCCCCGGCTGCCGTCGGCGTGGCGGCAAGCGGCAGCCTGCGGCTGGGTACGCTCTGCTGCGCCGCCTGGCCCCCTCTCAACCCAATCTGTCCTCCGCCCTCAGTTGAGCGCCGACAGCCATTCTAGCGAATCCTAGCCTGCGCGCCCTCCTGCGCCCAACCCTCTCATTGCATGCATCCTCTTGTGCTTCCTCCGGTTTTCCTCAGCCCCTCCATTTGACCGCTGCCACATGCCCGGCGGCGATACGACCCCTATGCCCCAATGCCTCCACGCGCATGCCTCATGCACACACACAGTTTTGCAGTAGCGCATCCAGTTTTGTCACGTGTAGCGTCATGTGAATGGATAAATGACAAGCAGTCAGTAATACACAGCCATCCCGGGGGTGGCGCTCAGGGTCAAAGCAGCCATCGTGCCGCTGCCACCGCCAGCATTGCCGTCGCCAACAGCAGCGGCAGCGACAGGGCTCGTGCTGCTGCGCTGTTCCAGCTCACATACTGCACGGGCGTCACCCCGAGGATGTTGCCGGTTGCCTGAGTGAGCTGCGGCAGCGGATGTGGCGGGTGGGGGGATCAGATGGGCGTAAGGATAGCTGGAACAACCCTGCAGCATCAAAACACGCCAATCGGTGCGTAAGTCAGCATTATCAGCGCAAACAAGCTGCCAGACCACCCACCGTGAACTCGTGGTAGCACTGCTGTGCCGTCAGCAGGAGCAGCAGGGAGTGGTCGTTGCTGCCGGGCTGCAGCGTGAAGTAGGTCGTTGGCACCAGCCCCGGCGACACCTCGTCGGCTGCATGGGCTAGGGACACGTGAGGCGGCAGTCAGTGACAGCTACTACTAGTGGCTTTTGTTGGTACAAACGCATGGTTTGGCACAATCGGCCTGCATGTGCAGGCTGAGCAGCCTCTGCGCAACCCTTCTGGGCAGCGCCAGCACCCACCAGGGAAGGCGCCCCCGGCTTCCAGGCTGCCGCTCACAGAGGTGATGAACGTGATGGCTTCCGGGCAGTCGATGAGCTTGGACTTGTACGGTGCAAAGCCAGTGGACGGGCCCTCGATTTTGAGGGCGGTGTCGCCCGCGGCACGAATCGTCCAGGGGCCCTGCGCGCCGCACGCCACCACCCACGAGTCGTTGCATGCCGCGCCGCCGTTGTACATGCCAACGTACAGCATGCTGCCCCGCGTGCGGTAGTCGGTGGCCTCGGGCAGCTGGGCGCGCACAGCCTGTCGGGGCAGGAGGGGTGGAGAGAGAGGTGGGTGTTGGCGGCAGGCAGCGGCGGCGGCAGGCGGCGGCGGCGGCGGGTGGGTGGCAGGCTGCAGCAGGGCGCCATTTTGGTAGGCTCCGTGGACCTCAAACATAATTCCGGGGCCAAAGCGAGGCCGCCAAAGGGGGTCAGCGGCTGGTAAGGCGCGCGCACCTGGCCGGCGGCCGCCAGAGCGAGAAGTAGGAGCCAGGGGCGCATTTGTGATGCTGATGTGATTGCTGAGCGCAAAACAAGACAGCCGGAAAGCCCTCCAAAGCCACGGAAGTGGCACATTTAGCTGGCATGGTTGGGGCAGGCTTAGCTGGTCTTTCCACGCCTTTCCACGCCTTGGTGCTGATGTATAAACGTATTCTAGAAGCAAGGGAGCGCACACAAGGCGCTACCTAGGCCGCGGCGGCGCCACCCGCCGCTCTCGCGCGGCTGAGCGCCCCTGCACACAACCCAGGTGAGACAGAGAGTGCCGCCGGTTCGATAGCTCACTCTGAGACGCCGCGCCGCTCACCGCGCCTCGCCGCCGCCGCCGCCGCTGCTCTCCTGCCTGCAGGCCACAGGCACACTATGCCCCGCCGGCAGGAGGGCCAGCCCTCCCCGGAGCTGATGGCTCGCATGGCGGCGGTGCTGCGAGCCATTCCACCTGCCTTTTCGCCGGTGGCCAATGACAGCAGCGCCCAGCCCGCCGCAGCCGCATCGCCGCCCGACCCGCGCCGCCGCCGCTCGCTGTCCAACGCTACACATGCAGCCTGGCAGCAGGAGCTGGGTGCTGTGGAGCAGCGCATGCAGCAGCTGGGAGTGGGGCGCACGCGCAGCGAACCTGTTGCGCCGCATGGCGCTGCCGCCTCGTCGCCGCCGCTTCCACCGCCTTTCGCACATAGCTATGGCAGGCCGCCGCTGCCGGCCTCACCCGCTGGCCAGGCTGGCCAGCAGCCCCGCCCCGCAACAGCCAGCCCATCGCCTCTAGTAGGGCGCAAGCCTGGCGGCAGCAGCCCTGGCCGCAGCCGCCGGCTGCTGCGCAGCATGCGCCACCGGGCCCAGCTGTCACCGGCGGCAGCACGTGCTCGCCCACCCCCTGTCACACCGCCCAGCGCCAGCCGGCGGCAGTCGGGTGCAGGCGGGGCAGAGGCCAGCCCACGCAGCACGCCCTTTGTGGCGTCACCACCAGTATCACCTTGCCTACCGCCATTCCTAGCGGCAGCTGGCAGCACTCTGCCGCCGGCCAGCCCTGGCCGCCCGTCTCCCCGGGCTGCCACGCCGGCGCCGGCAGCGCAGCAGCCCAGCCCGCAGCTGTTGAGCGCAGCAGCAGTGCCAGTGCACGCAGCCGCCGCGGCACGAGCAGCAGCGGCAGCAGCGGCAGCAGCGGCAGCAGCAGATGCGGGCTACTTGTCTGAGGCACGAGTCCCCAGTGATGATGCAGCGCCCAGTGATGCATTACCGCCGCTGGAGCGGCTGCTGTCGTCGCTGCCGGGGCGCCTGCAGGCCGACCTGCTGTCCCTGCTGCGCCGGCAGCACGACTATGTGGGTGCTCGCCGCCAGGAGCGGCAGCGGGCGCTGCGCCGCCTGCAGCGGCGGATGGGCAAGCTCGAGGAGCAGTGGCAGCGGCTGCTGCAGAGCGGCGGCGCGGCAGCGGGGAAACGCCACGCGCTGCGCCTGCTGCGCCGCCTGAGCACGGCGCCCCACCGCAGCAGGAGCGAGCCCTTTGCTGGGGCAGCAGCCTTTGGCGAGGCTGTTGTGCCTCCGCTCGCGCTGGAGGCTTCAGAGCCCACGCTGGGAGGGGAGTGCCTGCTGGAGGCCACTCTCCGGCTGCCCTCACCGGCCTCGCAGCGAGCGCGCCCGCAGCAGGCGGCGGGGCGGCCCGGCACACCGTCAGCCCTGCCAACTGCAGGAGGCAGCAGCAGCATTGGCAGCAGCAGTGGTGCAGCCAGCCGAGTGCCATCGCTCCGGGGCGGGGCATGGAGCCCGCCTCCTGCCACGCCGCGGCTGCCGCTGTGGAAGGAGACGAGCGGCCCCTGGGAGCAGTTTGGAGGGCAGCTGCAGGCACCGCTGTCGCCTGGTGCGGTGGAGCCTGCTGCTGGCCAGGCTGCGGCTGTAGGGCTGCGTGTCGGAGCCAGCACGCCGCCAGCTGCCGGCAGCTCGCAGCACCGGCAGCAGGAGCAGGCCACTAGCACACCGCGGCCGGCAACGGCACTTGAGCGGCTGAAGCAGTCGCACCTGTACTCCCCGCTGCCTTCACGCCGCTCCTCATTCACACATGGCGCTGCAGCAGGTGAACCCCCTGCTGATGCAGTGGTGCAGGTGGCCAGCACTGCGGCACAGCAGCTGTCCGCCGTGCGCAAGTCGCAGGCAGCAGCGGCAGCGGCAGCAGCGGCACGGCCTCTCACCACCCCTCCGCGGCCAGGGCCGCCACTGGGCGGGCTGCTGGAGCTTAGGGGGCGTGCCATCCAGGCTGCAGCAGGAGCTGCGGCAGCGGAGGGCACCGCAGCTGGCGGCGGCGGGGCACTAGTGGCTTTGAAGCAGCGGCGCAAGGCTGGCCAGCTTGCCGCTGCCGCTGCCGCGCGCCCCACCACTGCTCCCTGCTGATGTGTTGTCTTGCTCACTGGCCTGTGAACGGCACAGCTGGCTGCAAGGAAGATCGGGGGGCACAGCCGTGGGGGGCAACACCTGTGCGGCACGGTGCCCAGTCAGCAACGGTGCCAAGCCAAGAGGCGCCGCACAAGCCGGCCAACCCTTGTCTTCTGTTGCTTGCACTTACCTTGCAAGCAGCCATGGCCATGTCTCGCTGCCTGCTTCTCTGCCTGGCGCTGGGTGCGCTAGTTGCGGCACACGCAGGCCGCGTCCTCACCCAGGCGAGCCCAACAAGAGCAAGGTTTTCAGGACGACAGTTGGCGAGCTTGCAGCTTTGCCTGCCTGCCTGCACGGCAGCAATCCTGCCGCCGCCGCCCCGCCGCCGCCGCGGCCGCCGCTCAATCCATTCGACGACGCCTCAACTGCAGGGGCAGGCGCAGAGCAATGATCCCAGGAGCTGGGTGCAGTCTGGCACCCCGCAGGAGGTAAGAGCGCAGCGGTGGCGGCGAGGCTCGAAAACTACGCCCCCTATATTGTCGGGCAGCCGGGCCGCTGTGCGGCAAGCCCCTCGTCTGGCATTGCCATGCTTGACACACTGCTGTATGGCTGCCGAACGGTTTGAACCGCTCACTCCACTGTTCAGTGCCAGGGCTGGTTCTCCGGCAACCAGTGGTCGGGCGATGAGATTGGTGCGTGTGTTTGGTGGCAAGTGCCCGCTCGCCTTCTTCCTGCCCCTCTCTCCCTCCTGCCCCTCGCCCTACTTTTCATGCTGCTCTCAGTTGCCTGACCTGCAATCAGCCCTTTGCGGTCTTCACGTCAGCCTGCTCTGTGCCAATGTCAATGCAAAGTCAGGCTGAATGAAATATTCGCTTCTACTGCTCCCTCCTCCGCCCGCAGAGTGCCACGTGGACTGCGCCGGCACCTCCTACCAGCTCAAGTGCGACCTGGACACCGGTGAGGATATATTATTTTATTATGGGATGATCGTTCGTTATATGTCCCGCACATGCAGGGCTGCATCTGACTGCCCTGGGTGCATTGATTCGATCAAGCAAATCGCGGCAACCACTTGCATTCATTCGCAGATCTGATTGGCGACGACTCGATCAAGTGCGAGTTTGGCCGGGGCGGCCTGGGCGGCTTGGTGGACAATGCCCAAGTGAGCAGAGGCTCAGGCTGGCTGAGCCCGCCAGACAGCAGCTCACGTGTGTGGCTGAGGGCGCTTGATGGTGTCTTAGGCGCTGCATGCGGCAAGGCACCTGCTGCAGCCATCTCCGCAGACGCACTGGCTGCCGCTGCTCCTCGCGGCTCTCGCAGCGCAGCAGCGCATCCGGGATGGCATGCACGTCTGCACCGCTGCTTGGGCATTAGAATACGGTGATGACACCCCAAACTGGGTGCAGGAGTTTGACTGCGTGGTGGACAACAGCAAGCCGGTGCCCAACCAGTGCGACTGGTGAGGGCGCGTGTTGGGCCGCCCACGAGTGTGCCCATCAGTCAGTGTTGCCAGCTCAGTAGGAGCAAATGTGTTCTTCAGCTTGCCGCGCGTGCATGGACTGCATTCACCCGTCGCCTGGGAGATCCGAGCGTGTGAACGAGTGCAGCCGCCGCTGCCACTGGCTCCACTCAACCCTGCCTGCCAACACTGCCTGCCACTGGCTCCACTCAACACTGCCTGCCCGGCAACCCTGGTTCCCTTCCCTGTTACAGGAAGAGCCTCAAGCAGAAGCTGCCGGGCTGCGCCTGGGAGCCCGTGCGCCGCATCCTGGCGGTGAGTGGGGATGGGACGTTTGCCTCGGAAGATCCGCACCTGTGCAAGCGTAGAAGGAGGCCCTGCTCGGCTGCTGCCGCTACGGCTGAGTGTGCGAGGTGCTCCGCCTGCCTGCGACGTGTTGTGTGGGGGTCCGACATTGCCAGCTGCCCTCTCACGCCATGCAGACCTGGAAGCCTGTGGAGTAAGTGTGCGCGACAATGGCTTCAGCCGGTCAGTGCACGAGCGGCGCGCAAGCACGTTGCCTCAGCGGCACCCAGCGGTGCCCTCCGCCAACAGGTGCAACAAGGCCCGACGCACAAGCTGCAGCAATATCCGATTGCTTGCCACATTTTTAGTTGCTTGAGCTGGGATCTCTTGGGCATTGAATGTGAAATCAGTTGCTAGACGCAGCGGCATCCGGGCGGTGATGGCGGTGGCGGCGGCGGCGGCGGCGGGGCGGCGGCAGGAAGCCCAGAGAATCCTGCTGCCTGTGGCGCCGCACATGTGCAGAGATGTTGTGAACAAGCTGACGAGAGCAGGGCGCTCACCTGCCCCTTCCAGGCTGCGGCGACGTCACAGCGCGCGAGCGATGAGGGCACTTGCTGTTGGGGGCTCGCGACATTTAACGTTTTTCCTAAGTCTCTGACGCCTGTGAAATAAAGCCCGCTCTACAGTCGCGCTGCAAATGCTGTCGGCTCTGCTGACTCGCTGCAGTGTGCCCCGCTTGCTCGTCTCAGCGCCCCGCTCGCACCGTCTGTCATCCCGGCGCCTGATGGCCGCCTCGGCCAGCGCGATGGTGCGAGCCCCCGCAGGGTTTGGTTCTGCCGCCGCCGCTGCCGTCGCCACTGCCGCCGCAGCTACCTGCACCCACCAAGCTGCACATTTCCCTGGCGGTGCTGCAGCTGTCGCCCCCGGAGCTGGCGGCGCAGCGGGCGGGTATTTCGCTGGAGGAGGCCTTCAGCATTGACCAGGCACGTTTGTTCCACGCGTCGTTGGTTGCCTGCGGCTGCCCCTTCACCCGGAGCCACAATCTGGTTGAAATGCCCACCCAGCGATACCTCTTCTATGTCACTCGCTGTGCAGCCGGACGAGCAGGGGCGCAACATGTACCAGCGGCTGGGAGAGGAGGTGTTCAAGCGCATTGCCCACGAGTTCTACGACCGCGTGTATGACGATGGGG
>JADXDR010000119.1:447949-482941 GCA_025026875.1 Chlorella ohadii
AGCTGTATGGGTAGTAGGGTGTCTGCATGAAAGGCTGCTGCTGCTGCTGCTGCCTTCGACGCCCAAATCGCATGCCTGTAAGCAGGCGCTGGCTTGCCGCCACACCTGCCCCTCACAACACCTGCCCCTCTCCCACCACTGCAGGCCACCCCGCGCTGCCGCGGCGCCACGCGCCCTTTGAGTGCACGCAGCGCACAGCGGACCGATACATGTGAGTGCTGAGCAGTGTCTGGCTGCCCCTGCAGGCACCTCAGTGCCCGTGTTTGTGCTCAGCAAAAGCTTGCCTGCCTGCGCGCTGCAAGTTCGGCTTCAAGTTCGGCTGCCATCGAGCTGCTGGTGCTGATGCTGTCGCTGTTGTTGCTGCTGGTGCCGCTGCTGCTGCTGGCGTGGGCGCTGGTGTTGCTTTGGTGATCGATGAGGGACGTTGATATTCCTATATTCAACAGGCACCACATGGACGCCGCGCTGACCGCTTGTGCGCTGCAAGTGTTCCTGCCATCGAGCTGCTGCAGCATCCAAGCCATCGTGAATGCTGTGCTTTGTGTGTCCCTCCCAACTTCCAAACAGGCACCACATGGGCGCAGCGCTGGCCGCAGTGCCGGAGCTGACCGAGGACGACCGCCGCAAGCTGCACAACTGTGAGCCGCTGCAGGATATTGGGATGTTGATTCTGTTGCGAGCGGGGTCTGTATTGCTGCATCCAGCAGCGGGCCAGTGTGCAGGAGGGACGGTGGTGAGGCGGAGCCCACGGGTGGTTCGCAACTTATGCCCACGTGCGTCACTGTCTGGGGCCGCTCCATTCCTAGTCTGACATGCAGCGTTTCGTTCCCACCATGGCCCCTGCAGACTTCCTGCACACCTGCCACTTCCTGGCGGTGGCCCAGGAGATGCGGGAGTCGATGCAGGCCCAGGCGCAGCAGGCACAGCAGGCGCAGCAGGCGGCGGGCGGGCAGCAGGGCGCGGCGTGAGCGCTGTGCACGACACAGCAGCTTGACAACACGCGATGCGAGCATGTAGATTGCTTCACATGGCAATGCTGATAGATATGAGACGTGAGATAATCGATGCTTGAGACAATGCAGACGCTTGAAATAAGACTTCGAAATGTAATGTGAATTGCACTGAGGGTATCCAAGAAGCCTAGCAGCGGCAGCACATAGAGTAAATACGGCTCCTCCTGTCGCGTGCTGGCTTGCTGGGTTGCGGCAGTCCACCGGCGCCTCCCACCGACATCGGGAGAACAATGCGTGCTGCTGGATAGCGATCACAATGGACCGCACAGCGCCCACAGCGGCCGGCATGCCCGCCCCAGTCAATACCGCTGCAATCGTTATTGACTGTACATCAGCCGCCAGCATCAGCAGCCTGCCTACATAGCCCTAGTGGTACTACACAGCATTGTCACACGGGGCGACAGACGAACGTGCACAAGAAAACAGGAGCAGCGCTAAGGACAGTTGGGGATGCATCCCATCATAAAATGAAGCAGATGCTTGAAAGGATGGCGCGAGCAAGGGATTGGATGCAGTTACGAGCGGAGGCGTGTGCGAAGCATTGCATGGGCAGTGTGTGTGGGTCAAATGCAACATGGAGACATGGAGACCGGGCACGGTTGGTCGAGCAACATGAAACGTTGTGGTGTGTGTGAGTTGCAGAGGCGGGCAAATGTACTCCGCCAGCGTCTTCTTCTCAGGGTGTGGGGCATCGAGGATCCGCAGCTGCAGGGCCCCATCTAGCAGCTGCCATGGCGGTTACCAGCCGGGCAGCCGCCGTTGCAGGACTGCACCTTGCAGACGCAACAGCCGGCTGCTCAGTGCAGTTGGCCTGGTGGCTGCACAGCCTTCGCCCACAGCTCAGGCCTGCCGCCTCAGTGCTTCTTGTTGAGCAGCAGCACGCCGCACAGGGTGGAGCCAAAGGCAAAGCCGGACAGAGCCACGCGCACGGTGTGCAGCTGCGGCAGTGGGGGAGGTGTGCGGTTGGAGACACATTTATACGTAGCGATCCGGGGAGGCTGCATCTTGCGATCGCGCGCATCTGCAAAAGCTCTGCAGGCAATCCAGGAGATCCGGCCAGAATGCTACCACCAGCAGGGCGGAGCAGCCAGGCTGCATTCTCCGGCACAGCATGCATATCGCGGAGGCCACGCGCAGCACCCACCTTGGCCCAGCGCTGCAGCAGGGAGCGGGCCTTGCTGTCGGCGGCCGCCTGCTTCTGGTCGGGCTTCTTGTTGGGGGAGGCGTTGGTGGGAGGCGGCAGCGCCTGCGAGGCAGAAAAATGGCAATGTGCGTTGTACACAAGAATGTATGTCAATGCCGCAGCTGCTTGTGGTCGGAGTTCTTGTTGAGGAGGCGTTGGTGGGGGCCGGCAGCGCCTGCGGCACACAGGGGCAACAGTTGGCGGCGTTATGTCGCAGGGATGGGGGAGGCGCTGGTGGCAGCATCTGCAAGACAAGACACAACTTCTGGAGGAACTTGTGGTACAAGTCAGAACAGGGGCAGCAAAAGCTTCTTTTCCTTTCCTCACCTCAATCTCAGTCTCCAGCGGCTTGATGAGGAACAGGCTCAGAGCGATGACGGCGCCGTTCACGGCGGCGGCCACGGCCAGCGGCCCCGCAGCGTGCTTGTCGCGGTTGCCATAAGCGGCGGCGCCAGCAGCCACGGTACCGGCGATCACCAGGGGGCGCGCCAGCTTGGAGCCTGTACAGGCAGGCCAGAGGGCGGCCATGAAAAGAAGCACGCAGGGCCGGTTGCACAGGGCGGCAGGCATCGACAGGCGCTGGGGAGACTCGCACTCTTCAGCGAGCATTTTTGAGCGAGCAAAACACGCTCACTGCGCTTCACAATCTTCTTGTGCTCCGCCACCAGGTTGGCCACGGGCGCGTTGGCATCTGCACAGCATGCGAACAGGTGTGAACAGACCCAAAGCATTGGTGCACATGCAATTGCAACCCGCCATGGCCACAGGCATGCCAAAATCTGCAGGCCCTCACGGACATACGCATCAGCTGCCAAGCCAGCCATCGTTCTGCCCCCCCTCAAACGCACCCTTGAAGTCGGGCGCCTCCTGGGTCAGCACCTCCAGGCCCAGGCCGGAGACGAGGCCGGTGGTGGCGGCTGCCAGAGTGGCCACGCTCTCAGAAGAGGCCAGGCCGGCCTGTTGCRAGGGTAAAAGGGTAAGGAGGGGTGGAGAGGGGACGCTTGAGGGGAGTGTGGGTGCACCAAGGGGGAGCTGTGCCTAACGTTCCCAAGCAAGCAGCAGCGGCTGGGCTTAGGCACCCGTTCGGCGTGGCTGGCTTGCACAGGCTGCCGCAGCCAATTCGGGACCAATTTACCCATTACGCCCCATTGCTCACCACGCAGCACAGGGGGAAGGGAGCCATGGCAGCTGTGGGGTTGCAGGGGGCGGGGCCTGCACCAGCAGGGCGACGCAAGGAGTGACAGCGGTGGGCGGGCAGCGCCGGCGGCGGCAGCGGCGGTAGCAGCAGAGGTGACACCGTGTTGGGCGCAATGCTTGCAGCACTGGACTTGCGCGCTTCTTCGGCAGCGTTTGGCGGGCGGCAGGTGAAGCGGCGGCGCGGGGAGGGAGACGTGCACCCACCAGCCGCACTTACGTCAAGCCCCTGGCGCTGCGGCCAACGCACCTGAGATGATGTGATGGACAGGTTGATCGCGCCGGTGCCTGCAGCCCTTTGGGTTGGTCGCACTACGCCCCTGCTGCGACCGCCCACAGCAGCATGCAGCAGGTGCGGTTGGAGCGATCGGTGCGCTCAACAGCTCGGATCTGCCCAAAATACGTAAAGTGGGCGGCCCAGCGGGCTGCCGCAGGCCTCGCCCACCGCCGCCGCCCACTGCCGCCGCCCACTGCCGCCGCCCACCACCGCTCCCTGCTGCCGTAGGGGTTGTGACCGACCGTCTGGGGGTGTGACAAGGCTGCAYCAAGGCCGCATCACCGCCGGGCAGCACCGCGTGAACGATTAAAAGCGTCAGCCCTGCCAATGCCGCAAGCAGCGGAGGTGTGTGGCACCGCCCGGCCGTGCCTGCTGCCGGTTGCTCCACAGTGGATGGCTTGTGTTGACAAACGGTCGATCAGGCGCATATCGAAGGTGCAGCATAGAGATATTACTGGGAGGGTAGGCGTGTTATTGGCAGGATGAACGCAGGTGGACCAATCTTGCAGGGAGGGAAAGATCAGGTGGGCGGGAGGTGGTACGTTGAAAAGCAACGTGTGCAAGTGAAACAGCAGTTGATGATGATCGGTGCGCATTGGTGAAGTGATGATGGGTCAGGCGTTGGGTGTTGGCAAAAGATGGGCACTGGTAAATGTGTGGATATTGGAGCGGGAGGGGTTTGAACAAACTGCAGTGTCGCGTTGAGGAGGTGGCAGCAAAGAAGAAAGCGCAATGGCAGCACAGCAGAACGGACGGCGTGTGAGTGGGTTTTTGAGGCATCAGCTGCTGGCTGCGCCCCCAGCACTGCCCACTGCCAGGAGCCAGCACAGCCCCAGGGTCAGCAGGCAGCAGATGCACAGCTGCGGGCGGGCGACAAGGTGCAGCATGCTGCAGGTCACGGCGTGCAGATTAGCAGTGAATCCGCGTTCAGGCGGCAGCCCAGCTCTGCTGCGCTGCCGCTGGTGCTGCTGAAACAGCGCCGCTTCAGCCCTGGCTTGCAGGGCCAAGGGGGCCAGCAGGCCTAGCACGAGCTGTGCAAAGCGCAGCACAGCGCAGCACTCGGCTGCTCCATCCCCGGCGGGCGGTGCCATGCTGAGTGGGTGCAGTGAGAGGAGCGAGGTCCGGGACAGCAGCCGTGCCAGCTGGCGGGTCAGCTGCCGAGCAGGCGGTGTCTCCATGGGGGCTGAGGTACATACGAGGGGCGCCAGGCGAAGGCAGTACAGCATGACTGCCGAGTGAGCTGCTGCCCTTAGCCTGCGCAACGACGGTGGTGGGAGGGCAGCAAGGCCACCGATTGAAGCCAGGTTGGGCTGAGCGTTGCCCATGGCTTGGAAATGCACAGCAGGCGGGCTCTGCACATCCTTGGCTGGTGGCGTTGCAGCCCCCCAGTGCGGCAATCGACTCTGTCCTGCCAAGCGCAGAATGTCGCTGCACCCAGCCCCCACCTGAGGTGCCATGGGTACGAGAGCTTGAGGTGCGGCAGGGGCAGGCAGGCGCAGACCAGCAGCAGCAGTGCGGGGCGGCCGGGGCCCGTCCACAGCGCCCACAGCGCGCCGCCATCGGCGCTGGGCGGGGTGGCCAGGGTGTATGTCGCAGGGTCTGCCACTTGCCTGCAGCAAGGTACCAGGAAAGGAGATGCAGCTGTAAGATGGCACGCTCAGCAGCAAGGGCAGGAGAGGCAGCCTGGGCGCCCGCTCTTTATCCGAGTTGCAGTCAGGCCGCTCCGGCGGCACAAGCGGCAAACCGCAAGACCCGCAACCGCAGAAGGTGGCGAGACTGCAGCTCCCCAACCCTCACCACTGCAGCAGCCAGGCGCCATGCAGCAGTCCAAGAACGAGCAGCAGGGCCCAGGGCGCGTCTGGGCCGGCGGCGCTGCGCCGCAGGATGCGGGCGGCACAGGCGCAGCCAAAGAGCAGGAGGTGCATGCGGCCCAGGTGTGCCAGCGGGCCGGGCGCAGGCTGGAGCAGCTGCCGCAGCAAGCAGGTGAGCGCTGCAACCTGTTTGCATGAAGGGTGGGCGGGGAGAGGACGAGTGTGGCAAAGAGTTGGGCAATGCTTTGGTCCCTCGTGCCATGCGAGCCGCCGGCTGCTGCTGATTGCATGCACCCAGCACCCAGCACCCAGCCGCGGCGCTCACCAGTCCGAGCCAGTCCAGCACTCTGGCTAGGGGTGCACGCCTCAGCTGCAGGCGCTGCACAAACGGCTGCTCAGGGGAGCCTGGCAGGTCGGCAAATGCTCGGCGGCGCCGGTGATGCGGGCCTGGCGAGTAGGGCCACTCGATGCTGCTTGGAGTGCCCATCGGCGGCCTCGTTGCCTGCAAGACCAGCCACAGCAGTCAGGTTGCATGCATGATCGAGAGTAGCAGACACGGTGCATCATGCTTGCGATTGCCCGGCTGATCGGCGGCCCCGGGCGGGGACCAGCGGCGGCGGCAGGCGGCACATGGTTGCGGCAGCTGCTGCTGTGGCGCCACAAACATCGTCAGACGCAGACTCGCTGCTGATGCGGCCTCACCAGGTCCGGAGGGCTGGGTTCACTTCTTGCAAGGCGGGCGGCGGTCGGGGAGAGCCGGGGCGGCGCCCAGGGCCTTTGTAACAGTGTGCAATCAAGCCTGTGCTCGCTGTGAAGGCGTGAGCCTGTAGCGTTCTGCGCCTGATGAGTTCACCACGTGAGCGCCGGTGAGCCACGCTCAGCAGTGTTGAGGGACAGCAGCTGCCTCTGATTAGCTTGTGGGCGATTGTGGGTTCAACCCAGCCCGCAAACCTCTCTCCCAGGCTCCAGCGGCGGTGGCCCCGCCCGCCGAGGCTGGACACATGTGCGGTGCGGTAACGAGCCGGATAAGGAGCTTTGTACTATGGCATGCATTACAACTGAGCAAGGATTCGATGTGCAGGACAAAGTCCTTCCTCCAACGGAAGTAATCCCAAAAGCCTTCAACGCCGCTGGGGATGCAGCGGCGAGATGCATGACGTGGATGGCGCACGGGTGTATGCAATCAATGTGAGCGGGCGGCAGCGTGCCTGCTTGGTCAGCAGTGGCAGCAGTCCTTGCGCACTGCACCAGCAAGGGAAAAAGCCTCCCCCAGGCTGGAAAAAAATGTGGCCTGGCTGGCGCCAGGTGGCTGAATCTATGGGCTGCCATTACGCACAGCCGGACCGCCAGGCGGCACCCAGGGGCGCGGGCCACGAGCACTCTGCTGCACCTGCGCCTGCATGCTGTTTGTCACAGGAGCAGCCGCCGCCGGTGCAGGCGCCGGTGCGGGCGCCGGTGCAGGCGCGACGGGCGCGGCGGGTGCAGCGGGCGCAGAAGACGGGGCAGCCACAGCAGGCACATCCGACGCGGCGTGCGCGGCGGGCAGACCCAGGATCGAGGGNCCGNAGGGCTGGGNCGAGCCGGGGATGGGCAGGCGCATCTCTGCATCGTCGGCAGCGCTGCGGCGGCTCATCGACGAGCTGGTGCGGTGCAGCAGGCCGCGCCTGCAGCAGGGTTGGATCGGGCAAGAACCGGAGCGGGCCGGCGGTGAGGCGGCGCCACGAGTGGGCAGCCGCACGAGCGGCTAGCAGCAGGGACGGCATTGCAAGGCGGCGCCAGGCGCCCGCCCGCCCAACAACAAGCACCCAACTGCCTCCTCTCTAGCGCCATGGCTGCACTGCAGGTCAGCATCAGCACCAGGATGCACCCGCCATGCACCCACCCACCAAAACCCTCCACCCCCACCCTTCTCATCCTCACTTGGCCTGCGGCGTGTTATCCGCATAGGGGCTGGCAGCCGCCTCCGATTCATACAGCGGGTTGCCGGCCACAACCTTGATCGTGGCCAGCTGGCGCCCGCTCTTGCCCGTCAGGATGGGCCCGCTGCCCGCTGTGCCCGCTGTGCCCGCTGCGCCGGAGATGCCAGCGCCAAATGTGCGGCTGTCGGCGCGTGCCGAGATGGCACAAATCTCGCCGGTCGCGTCGTCGCCGTCGCCCAGGCTACCGCGCTTGGTGGATGCCAGGCTCTTGCGGCCMGCTGCATCGCCGTCGTCGCCGCCATCCTCGCCGCCGTCCTCCCCGCCTGCTGCGGCGGCCTTCTCGGCGGCTTTCTTTGCGGTGTAGCTCCGGTGGAAGCCCTTGACCATTTTGATGGCCGCCATGACGATGGCGCAGAGCAGCAGGAAGCCCACACCCGAGGAGAGGGCCAGCTGGAAACCGGCCAGAGCGCGGTCGCCGGAGCCAGACAGGTCTGCCCACTTGTTGACGCCCGAGGTGAGCAGCAGCACCCACAGGACTGCGGGGGAGGAGGAGCGGGGAAAGGGTTGCAGGCAAGTTCAGCAGACGGGGCCGAACCCCAGCTGAGATGGCAGAGAGTGCGTGCCGGCAGCCTTCGCCGTGCCCTGCGCAGCCCCAGCAGCCGCCCAATTGGCAGGCCGGCGCTGCCGCCAGCTGGTACATCCCATTCTGGCCCCAAGCGTGCTGTCGAAAAACCACCATACAAGCACCACCGCTCACCCGTCAGGCTGGCCAGCTGCAGCCAGTTGTCCTCGCTGGCCGCAAAGGGCCACAGCTTGATGGTCAGCATGATGTAGACCAGGAGGACCACCTGCCATTAGTTAGGGATAGGAATGGAAGCGGCGCAACAATTCAGTAGAGCTGTACAGCAGAGCTGTGCAAGAGTGTGAGCACACTTTCCCACGTGAGTCACAGGTGAGGCAAAGACAAGCCCAGCCCACCTGCGCGCAGGCCGCCTGCACACTGCCCTCGGCTTGGGAAGGGATGAACACCTGCAAGTGGGTGGGGCGAAAGGCAAGTAGCAGCGGGCATCAGGTCGAGCTGGGGTGCAACGCGTGCTGCAAGCCGTTGCATGGGCACCGTGCCGCATATCACTTGTTCAGGCAGCGCACGCAGACCGGGGTGCATGCGGCGGCAAAATGGTGCGCGGCATTCAGCCAACAAGGCAACCCAACAAGGAGCAGCTCATTTCTGTACACACTTACCGGGATGAAGGCAATGGCTAATTAGCGCAGCATCAACACATGGAAAAACAAACCGCAGAGCTTAAACACACGCTTACCGGGATGAAGGCGATGGCAAACTTGCGCAGCATTTCGGTGGTTTCCCAGTAGGGGTGCTTGCGGGAATAGTTGTCATACAGGAAGCCGTACTTGGTGTGCACCTCATCGTCCTGCAGAAACGCGTGCATAATGTATCACAAGTCACAGGTATGCAGTGCCAGCTGGGCAGGTGTGCAGGCCGGCGCTTTCTCTAGAAGCATAGGCAGGCAGGCGCCCATGCATGCATGCTTTCAGCAAGCAAAGTTGCGCAGCAGCAAGCGCAGGTATCACATGCCCAAGTTTTAAATGGTTCAACGGAGGCCTTTGGCATCACACCCAAACCCAACATCAGAGCAGCTCACCTCCAGGCGGTGGCGGTTGGCGTGCACGGCCATGNAACCAGAAGCCGGGGATGGCCAGCGCAAAGACAATGATCATGATGATTCCGGGGGGCATGTACTTGATGTAGGTGGAGACAAAGTCACCATCGGGATACTTGACCTGCAGAATTGAAAGGGACCAAGCAAACATTGGCGGCGGCCACACATGCGTCAGGAATGACAAGGGCGCAGACGTAGCAGCGGCAGCACGGCGGCACACGTGGCAGCAGCCGCAAGGCAGCCATGCATAGCGAATGCAAGCTTTCAGGCTGTCCCTCCCACCCGTGCAAGAACAAGAACTGCACAGACGCTGAAAGATTACACATCAGCTCACCATGACTGAGAAGTCGGCCTTGAGGAAGGTGCCAATGTCCAGCTTCTGCCAGCCAAACAGCTGGAGGGCGGTCATGGCGCAGCGCGGGTAGAGCAGGGTGACAAACCAGAAGGCGTTCTTCCAGCAGCTGCAGCAAACGGGGGGTGGGTGCAGGTGGGAGGGGGGCGGTGTGGGTGATTGTGGGGCAGTGGGGGATGGGATGGGGAGGCTGTCTGGTATAGAGCAGGCACATGTTAGGAGCAGGGTGGCGAGCCAAAAGGCATTCATGCAGCAGCTTCGAACAGGGGTGTATGCGCGAGGCAGGCAGTGAGATGCCATCGCAAAGGGGCAGCAACTTAATGTTTCTTGAYWTGAGCAAGCAACCTGATCCGTTTTCAAGTGCAGCTCACGCCTGCATACTCCTGCACCAGCTCACCGAAGCTTGAAGCGCAAACAACCACTCAATGCCACCTCAATCCATTCAATCCCGAACCGACCAGGCCCAAAGGAGCTCACCGCAGCTTGAGGCCCATCAGCCAGCCCACCAGGCCTTTAGCCTCCGGCCCCTCAGCGCGCTTCTCGCCTGCACAGGACAAGGTGGGATACCAACCAGCAAGCTTGTTGTGAGTGTAGCCTCCTCACTCTGATAACAGGACAGCAGGGCAGTACACACAGCCGCGCAATCACGCGCACACAAGGTGGACAGGCGACGTGCAGGAGCAGCGGCGGCAGTGGCGGCGGCAGTGGCGGCGACAGGCTAGCAAGCAGATCTGCAATGCTAACACTGGGTAGGCCGTGGCAAAGGCACCCACCAGTGGGGTCGACGCGGCGAAGCGTCCACTCTGCCAGCCAGTAAATCGAGACGCAGCCGATGACGCACACCACGGGCAGTACCTGTAGCAAGAGTGAGTGCAAGTTGGGCGTAATGTGCACAGCATGCTTGCTGGTGGTCATCATGCCAGCAGCGGCAACCTTGAGAGCAGAGGACGTGGCAGCTGTGGCAGCAGCGGCGGTGGCAGCGCCAGCAGGGAACTGGTAAAAGGGGCTCAACAGATGCGCTGCAACATCGCAAAAGCAGATCAGTCCCAGCGAGCGTTTCTTACCATCTGGAAGATCCACATTGCGTAGAAGTTGTAAGAGCCGAACCAGCACTCTGGGACAGGGATCGGAGGGAGCAGTTGTCAGCGGGTGTGAGCAGGCAGAGGAGGCGGCCGGAAGTTGCACGACCCGTTGGTCTGTGGCAGGAAGTCCTGTGAAGTCTCACACTTGCCCAGTGCAGTTCAGGCTATCGCAGCAGCACAGCATTGCAGCACCGCGCAGCAGTGCGGCAGCAAAAACNACCCACCTGGAGCAGCCATGGACAGGCCCACATTCACAATCTCAAACCAGCCGAGGGCGGTGTTGGTGGCGCCCGGCCAGATGACATCGTAGTCACGGAACAGAGCGATCATCTGCATTTATTGAATGGGGAGTAGAAGCAATGGCTGTGAGGATGCCGCCTGACAGCATTCTGCAGGCCGCTCAGCCGTCCCAGGACCATAACATTCAGTGGCCCGCTTGCATGTGCAATGCTTTGACGCACAGCGCACCTGGAAGTGTGTGAGGAAGATCTTGACCTTGGTCATGATGCCGGGGCCCCGCCCGCCAAAGTGCCACGTCTTGGCAAACAGCGCCACCACCAGAAGGATGAACAGGATGACGGTGATCGCCAGCATGGCCTTGGCCTGGCCGTTGATGGAGCANTCCCTGCAGGCAGCAAAGGGTAGGCGAACATTTGCAAGGGTGGTACTGAAGCAGCAAGGAAGAGGATGACGGTGATGGCCAGCATGGCCTTGGCCTGGCCGTTGATCGAGCACTCCCTGCAGAGCCAGGAAAGGGAAGCAGAGTAGTTGGCATCACAGCGCCACGACAAGAAATGACCAGCACATGCAGCCCGCGGTGCAAGGTATCTGTCAAATGTGCAGAAGCAGTGAATTTATCTCTGCCACGCACGCACGCACCTGCACTGCCCACTGAACTTGAACCAATCGGGCAGGCAGACGTCGCACAGCGGCCCCTCATGGCCCTCCTCGCAGGCCAGGTTGCCGGCTGCCTCGCCCTCCAGGCACACGCCGGTGGCCTATGCAGGCAGTGCAATAACCAAGCGTTTCAAGACACGTGGAAGCGCGGCATATGGGAAAGCTGCAACAGCATGTGCATCATGACGCACAGCCCAGGAGTACAGCCAGCCATGCAACCGAACCACTGTGCGACCAACTTGCAAGCCATCAGGAGCGCACACCTTGCATGAGAAGAACTCCTTGCTCTTGGCAAACGTGTGCCAGAAGTTTCCACAGAATTAAAGCAACAACTGGACAGTAAGGCATTCGCAGGCGCACCTTGCACGAAAAGAACTCCTCGCTGTTGGCGGACGAGCGCCAGTTCAAAGCATTTCAAGCAAATCATAAGAGACATATAACGAGCATTCGCAGGCGCACCTTGCAGGAGAAGAATTCCTCGCTCTTGGCGGACGAGCGCCAGAAGTTCTCCTGGGACGCCAGGTGGTCGCCGCCGCGGCAGATGGCGCCTGCAGGGGCGGGTAATGGGTGGTGCAGGTAAGTGGGTCATGTCAGGTGTTAGCAGTTAGCATGGGTGGGAACGGGTGGGTATGTCCAGGCAAACAGTAAGCGACCAGCTGGCTGCCGCCGCCGCCGCTGCAGCACAGGCAACCCAGCCCAACAGATCCACGCCAATTGAGCAGGGCAGGCGCAGCAGGCAGGGTACGCACCCTTGGGGCAGGGCTGGCAGGTGCCGCCGCCCAGGTTGAACGAACCAGGCACGCACTCATCGCAGTTGTTGCCTGCACAGCAGATTGTGCAGGCAAATGCGCGTTGGTTGCAAGTTACATACCGCAAACACCCAAGCTGCTGGTCTAGCCTCAAGCCTGGCCGCAGCGCTGTGCCTAGCCCCGGCATCCCACACCCAGCACCGCCCGCCTTGCTCCAGCTGCCGCAGCCCAGCAAGCCAGCCTTGCTAAACCGAAGCACACCCACCCGCTTGGTTGGGCTGGGTGCCGGGCGCGCAGGGCGCGATGGTCACGGGCAGCAGCAGGGGATCGAGCGAGTTGCTCGCGAGGTACTTGTTTGCGGTTTCGGCGCCCACCAGGCGAGTGAAGTTGATCTGCAGGGAGGGGAGGGTCGGAGCCTTTGGAATATCGACCGTATGCACAGCATGCCGTCCACGCAGAGGGTTGTGCAGTCGTAGGCCGGCCTACGGAATGCCCGCTACCCAGGAGAGCCAGCAACGGCCATTCCAGCAGCAGAAAGAGATGGTCGCACCGTGAGGTTGTAGCTGGAGGAAATGTTGCCCTTGAGTTCCAGTTGGGTGAAGTCGGCAGTGCCCTGCATTTACAACGGCATGGCAGCGTAAACTACGAGCAGGCGCGACACACGCGCTCCAACGGCAGCACGCCAACCAGTGTGGCTGCTGGGAGGCGGCTAGGAGGCTGGTGCACAGCAGCGGCAGCAGCAGCAGCACACTAGTATGGCAGCAGCAGGAACAGCCGTGAGATGCAGCGACAGCTGCTGCAGCAGCACCTGCTACAGCTGCCCACCTGGCGGGTCAGCTCCTCCTTGCCGCGGGAGCCCAGCGTTGCATCAGAATCACCGGGGGCTGCAGGGAGGGATCAAGCAAAGAACAAAGAAAAACGCAGCTATCAGCTGGCTGGTGTGGGCACGTGAACAGAGAACAGGCTTGGCGCTGCATCCCAGCCTGTAATGGCTGCACGGTTGGACCAACCATGGGCAGGCTCATTAATACATGGGCCCCGATTGCGACACCCAGCCAACTCTGCGAACCTCTCACCACGACCCCTCGTCCATCCTCATGGTCAAGTTGTACACGTCGGGCAGACCGAAACAGAAAGCCCCCGATCCAGTAGCCCTCACCTGAAACCACCACCAGCCCCTCTTCAGTCTTCATGGTCGAGTTGTAAAAGTCGAGCAGATTGACCGAGAAGGGCGGCATGGCGCGGTTGGTCTGCACCGCTTCATTCGGTTCCTTGCCTGCAGGGCAGGTTTGGGTTTGGGGTCTGGTCATCTGCATGTTGAAAGCTGGCGCTGGCCGGCCTGCGGTGGCCGCCACATCGCAGCATGCACGAGCAACACTGCACAGCACCACCAAGCTGACCGTATTGCATCGCATGTCCAGTGCTTCGGTGGCCAGGGCGGCCCAGCTGGCACCCACGTCAACATTCACATTACAGCAAGCAACACAGTACACCAGCGCTTACCGTATCGCATGTCGAGCGCTTCGGTGGCCAGGGCAGCCCAGCTGGCACCGGGGGGCGGCGGCGTCACCAGGCAGCTTTCGCAGGTCAGGACCACTTGGGGCGACCGGCTGCGCAGCCTGCAAACCACCGGGCAAGGCAAGGGAAGGTACCGTTCAGCAAACCAGGCAAAGCCAACCGGTGACGCATCGGCTGACGGACCGCGCCGCAAGAAACAACCAACAGGCTGCACCGGGCCAAAGCGGCCGCCATGCCAAAGCGCCAGGGATGCCGGGTCCTGCTTACCAGAACGCAGCGGGGCCCATGCGGGCCTTGTTGTTCTCGATCTGCAGCAGGAGAATGCAGCAGGTCAGCCAAGGCAGCGGCCTACTGTTTCCAGAATACAGCAGGTCAGCCAAAATAAATGGCCTACTGTAGGCAAAATGCCGGCGGAGGGCGGCATGCAGCAACCACAACGCTCTTGCTGCCCTCTAGTAGCTGCCGCACAGCTGGAACGGCCGGCCCACAACAACCATCAGCAGCTGCGCACAGCCGGCAAGCTAGCACAGCAGCCAGGAGGGGGCATCAGTCGGCCCCCAGCGCGGCACCTGCAGCATGCTCATGTCTCCGCCCTGGGACAGGTTGGTTGCAACATACAGAGCGCCGCCATAGTACGCCGAGTTCTGTCGATGTACGCACAGAGCAGAGCAATGAGTGAGGTGCCAGAGCTTGCGAGGCATGGCAGAAGTGTACACTGTGCTTTCCGGACATTCGCAGGCGCATCGCAACTTGCAGTATTCCTCCCCCCGCACCTGGGAGAGCTTGGCCATGGAAAGTGTGAAGTTGGAGTGGCCGAGGTAGATGCCGCCACCCACGCCCAGCCGCGCCTCGCTGGCCACGTTGTTGGACAGGGACGACTCGCTGCGACAAATGAATGACAAGGAGATGAATTCAATGACGGCTGGATATGTGCGGAGGTGCTGGAAACTCTGCTGCAAAGCAGAAAGCGGCGGTGGCAGCAGCAGGCATCAACGGTAGTTCAGGCACCAGCAGCAGTGGCAGCAGCAGCAGCGGCGGCGGCGGCGGCGGCAGCAGCAGCCCACCTGAGCACCAGGCTGGACGTGGGTTGAGATGCATTGAAGAACAAGCAATAGGAGCAGCATTTCCAGCGGCTATGACGGTACCAGTTAGCAAAAGAAAGAAGCAGCAGCCCACCTGAGCACCAGGCTGGACGTGGGCCGAGAGGCGTTGAAGAACAGGGCGCCACCCGCCAGCTGGGCGGAGTTGCCGCTCGCGTTCACCGCCTTGAGCTCGGCGTTCACGGGGCTGCAGTAGTGGGACAAGTGGAAGCAGTGTGTTTAGTGACGGGCAACAAACTGAGGGAGTGGTGGCAGTGGCTGCTCGCGTTGACTGCCTTCAGCTCGCGCTGCAAGATAGATAGAGAGTAGTTATAGGGAGTAGTTACCAGCAGCTCCTTCAGACTTGATGCTTCCCTGCCCGGCTGGGGCCAATGCAAATGGATCTGTGATTAGCCCGCAGTCACGACCGCTTTCTCACCTGCAGGCCTCATTGTTGCACCGCTCCTCCAGCGCTGTTGTACTTCAGGCCAACGCACAACACCCTCCAACCAGACCATCGCAAACAGCTTACCTGCAGGCCTCATCGCTGCAGCGCTCCTCCAGCGCCAGAGCACCGCCCACGCCCTCAGAGGTCTCGCCGCCAGCGGCCGCGTTGCCGATGAATTCCACATTCTGCCGGCGATGGGCGGGTGCAAGGGAGGTGGGTCAGAGCGGGGCAAGCTATCAGTTTGCGCAGCATGCGGCACGCAAGGGCGGAAAGGCACACAGCTGAGCCATTCATGCCGTGCACCGTCAACACATCCAGCCATGCACTGCGCGCCAGTGGCACTTCACCAGCATGCAACACGCAACGGGAACTGCAGCAGGCGTCAGGCGCCAGGCAGCACAGCAAGCAGCAAGCAGCTGCAGCCCATAAGCAGCAGCAGGCTCACAGTGGCCTTCAGAGTGCCGGCTGCCACATGAATGGCACCTCCACGGTCCGCCGCCCGGTTGCCGGCAAACCGAACTGTGTCCAAGCTGCGAGCGGGGCGGAGGGCAGTACAGGCAGTGTGTTGGGAGTTGGCGGCAGCACGGCGGCAAAGAGGGAACAAAGCGGCAGCGAAGGCATGCAAGTTTGGCGGTATACAGGCCAGCGCAGCGTAGCACAGCACAGCACCGCCACCAAATGGTAAACCAGTCACCACTGTCCATCCCCCCTCACGTGACGCTTGCGTAGCGGATGTCGGTGGGGGTGGCCTTGCACGTGCCGCTGCCGCCTGCGCCGGCTGCCGATGCATCGAACGCCTCGACACCCATGTAGATTGCGCCACCGCCCTGCAGGAGGTTGCGGTAGCAGCGTCGCAGCGCTCGGCAATTGCGCTACCGTACAGTGCGCCATGGCCAGGATTTTGACTGCCCAAATGTCAAAACAGGTAGCAGCAGCAGCGGCGGCGGCGGCGGCGGCAGCACTGTGGGCAAGCCCAGCCTACTTGCCCAACCCAGGCACGCATCCCCTGCCGGCCCCTCCTGCCATCAACCCAAAGCCACCTTCCCCGCTGCAATCTACACCTACCAGCGGCGGGTGGCCGCAGCTGGAGTCGCCATTGCTGGTGAAGACTGACTGGCTGATGGCAATGGAGGAGCCGTCACCAGCAGCCAGGCCGGCGCCCTGCTCCGAAGCCGAGTTGCGCTCGAAAAAGGTGCCCACGATGTTGTATCTGCAGCGAGTCACAACAGAAACCGCATTCACTGCAAGCTGGCACTAGCGCGCTGTAAGCCAGCAGTGCAGCATGTGCCACAGAAACCCGTGTCAGCCTTCCAGCGCTGATCAGCTGACTAGCTATGTTGCTTGCCCACACCCCATCCCTTGTCCTCACGTGCAGTTGCCGTGTGCAAACAGGCCGCCGCCGGACGTGGCTGTGTTGTTCTCGAGATTGGACACAAACAGCTGCACCGGCTGGGGCGAGTTGCACCAGCCGCCGCCGCCGCGCAGCGCGGCAACCTGGCAGGGGCGGAATGAGTGGTGGGGACATGGGTCAGGGCTGCAGGCGAAGGCTGACGAGGCGACGGAAATATGCAAAAATTCACTCTGGCTTAGAATGAACTGTGCGCAACAGCGGCAATGGTGATGGCACCGGCCTGCTGCTGCTCCACAAAGGCGCACGCACAAGGGCATGCTCAGCCTCACGAGAGCCAGGCGGCCGAGCAGCTATAAGCTGGCACTCACGTTCTTGCGGAAAGTGGTGTTGACAAAGGCAGCGGTGTCGGCGGATTCGATGGCAAAGCCGGCGCCTCGGTCGGTCACAACATTCTCCTCGATGATGGTATCCTGCAGGCAGTACAGAAAGAAAGGGCGGCAGTAACAAAATGCACAGACATCCGGTTGCGCAGGGGCATCCGGCCCTGGCCGTGCACCAGCGGCGGCACTGCACTGCAGCGAGTATGAGCCCCACACTGCTGCTCCCTGCTCACGTTCACGGACACAATTGTGGGCACAGAGATGGCCACATCCTTCTGGTCTTCAGGGATGATCATGACCTGCGGAAGGGTGGTTGGAAAGAACACAAAACAATTTGCGATGAGCGCCAGCGAAGCTTGCCGGGACACCGGGCTAGCATGCAGCAAAGAGAGCAGTATGGGCCGGCCAGGCAACCAGCAGCCAGCCAGCACATACGCGGCCCAGCTGGCAGCAAGAAGTACAGCAGGCATGGCGTGCCCACCTCCAGAGCGCCGCCATAAGTGGCCTTGTTGCCCCGCAGCGTGCAGCCCTTGAGCAGGAACACGCCAGACATCATTTTGAGGCCGCCGCCGCCGCCTGCAGGGAAGATTGGCAGCCAGCAAGCGGCGATGTGGCATGTGCGGGTAGACGGGCAGTGCGCGGCAGCGGGAGAGGCAGCAGGGCAGCAAAACGTGGGGGGTGTTCACCCGACACACCACTGGGTGTTTTAAACCCCCATACCAGCCACAATCTAGTCCGATCCGATACAGCAGCTGAGCACCACCCACCATAAATGGCGCGGTTGCCAGACACGCTGGTGCCTGTGGCGTTGAACATGGCATACTGGCCTAGCAGTGCGCCGCCAAACAGGGCCGCCACATTCTGCAATGGAGCGAATGTGAACGGGCGTAACGCAGCAGGCTTGGCGGGCAGGGCGCTCAGTCTAAAGGAGCAGTGCAGCAAGAGGCAGTGCAGCCAAGCTTTTGCACTTGGGATCCGTACAGCCCCAGCCCCCATAGGAAACAACTGCAGCGCAACCATGCTCTTGTGCAATGCATCCGTTGCTCACGTTTTCAATGCGGGAGTCGCTGACGAAAAAGCTGCAGCCTCAAGCCACACAGAAACGAACACAGCATCATAACGCCCTCCCATCAGCTCACGTTTTCGATGCGGGAGTCGCTGACGAAGAAGCTGCAGCCCCAGGCCAGGATGCCGCCGGCGTGGGAGGACGAGTAGTTTTCAACCACACTGCAGGGAGAGAGGGAGAGAGCAAAGAAAAGTGAGGAGCAAAAATGTGACATGTCAAGTCCAGGCGTGGGAGGAGGAGTAGTTCTCAATCWCACTGCAGCGGCAGGGGAGGAGGAGTAGTTCTCAATCACACTGCAGCGGCAGGGGAGGAGTGAGGTGCAACGCATGTGCAGGTCATGGCAAGACTGGCCGCTGGCGTGGGAGGACGAGTAGTTCTCGACCACGCTGCAGGGACACATGGAGAGTAAAGGAAAGTGAGACGCACAGATGTGACGTTCCAAACCAGGCTTGGGAGGACGACTGGTTGTGGACCACATTGCAGGGAGAGCGGAAGAGAGCAGCGTGGTGAGTGAAGTAGGCTGTCATGCGCAGGTGTAGCGCTAGTGCAACAAACGCATGGCTGTTCACCACGGACAGGGACAGCGAGCAGACACCAGCATGGGGGCTGGCAAGTGCATACTTGCCTGCAGTTCTTCATTGTGACATCGCCGGCCACCGCAGTGGCGATGCCGCCACCGGAAAAGCCAGCCGTGCCTGCAGGGGTGGGGAGGGGGGCATTGCAGTGCGTCGCCACATGCGGCCGCACACGAGAGTGTCCTGAGCATGCTGCGCGCGCTGCCCCTTGCTGTATGCTGCCGGTGGGCTCGAGTGAAGCCCAGCGTGCGGCCACTGCCCACCTTTGCGGAACACGGTGTTCTCAAACAGGGTGGGCAGGGAGTGGTCCAGGTACACAGCGCCGCCCTGACCGATCTGCATGGCACACAGGTGAGCGGGGAGGCGAGGTGCGGTGGCGAGGGAGTTCAGGCCAGGCCGTGGGTGCAGCAGCAGTGCAGCTTGACCGGTGGTGACCCCCCTGCCAATGCCGACAAATCCATCATGCCATGCACAACTCCAGCTTGTACCAAGCGGCCGTCCTGCCCTCAACCCCAGCCCCTCTCCACAGCCCTCGCCCCCAGCCCCACCACGCACCACAGGCGCCGCGGCGTTCATCTCAAACATCACGTTCTGGGTGGAGAGGCCGCCGTCCTTGACAAACACGCCGCCGCCCATGTTGGCGGAGTTGTTGCGAAGCACAACGTTCTGCAGAGAGCAGGCGGAGCAGGCATGAGCAGTTCAACAACATGTTGGCCAAGTTTGTTGCGCGGCACCACCTGTGCATGCCATGCATGGGGAGAGTGCTCACCGCCTGCTCAGGTTGACCACCGCACTGTGCAAAGTGATGCGCACAGCTGCTCGTTCGGCCCGCCCTCCAGTACAGCATACCAACCACGACAGCCCACCCTGCTTGGAACAACCCCGCAACTCAGCCTCACCTGCAGCTTGGGCTGGGCCCCGGCGCCCAGCACATAAATGGCGCCGCCCAGGCCGGCCTCTGGGTGCAGCGCGCGGCAGCCCTCAAACCGGCAGTTGATGAAGGAGGGCGACGCGTTGTCGATGTAGGCGCAGCCACCCATAGAGGCGTTGCCGGCCAGCATGCGGAAGCCTGTGAAGCATGAAGGGGTGCACCGGGCGGGTGATGAGGTGGGCAGATGGGCCCTGTGGGAGCAGGACAGCTGGCGGCAGCATGCGCGCTCCGGCGTTGACTGCAAGCAGGGAACAGGTAATTCAAGTCGGGCACCGATTGCCAGGCAGCTGAGCGCCACCCGCTCACCCTGGATCGTGACGCCCTGGCCGCCATCGGGGGTGATGTTGAAGGCGCGGCAGCCGTCGACGCCGCGGCAGTCGATGGTGGTGCCCTCGGGCCCCGCGGCCGCCAGCAGCGTGATCTTCTTGCTGAGCACCAGGTTGGTGTTGGACGGGCCCCAGTACGTGCCTGCGGGGAGGCCGGAGGAGGGTGGGGGTGAGCCGGCCGCTCGCTGGCGGGCCCCGCGSGCCCCGCCGAGSTGCGCAWCGCATACCYGGAGSCACCTTGATCGTCTGACCATTGCTCGCTCCCTCGATGGCGTCCTGCAGGCTGGCCTGCTGGAGCAGCCGGCGGCAGGCGCCCGCCCGGCAGGGCCGCTGGGACACAAACACGCTGCCTGCATCGGAGCAGAGATGGCGGAGCGGCCGATCGGTGAGGTGGGGACATGAGAACCCTAGCACGAGACGGCGGGCGACGCCGGCAGCAAGGCGGGCAGGGACATGCTCCTGACACCTTTTCCCCTGCTTTCCCATCCATCCAGCCCAGCACTNCACCCTCGGCTGTGATGGCTTGGGCGGGGCGCGTGGCAGCCAGCACATCGCCGGTGGACGCCAGGGCCAGGACTCGATAGAAGGGCCGGGCGCCACCGCTGACCGCCGCTCCGGCGGCCGCATCGGCGGCGGTATAACCGTCCTCGCCATCAGGTTGGTAGGAGAGAGTCAGCAGGCTGTCAAGGTAGCCCTGCTGCCCGGGGGCGGGCATGTCAACAGAGGGCCACCGCTGCACCACGTAGCGCGTGGGCGCGGCGGTGGCGGCGTCAGACGGCAGCGCTGCCCACACCAGCTGCGGGAGGGGTAAGGGTTGATAGGCAAAGAGCAGTTAGTGCATCGAAATGTCGCCACATTGGGCCGTGTTGGTCTGTCAGGTGAAAGCTTCCCCACACTCGATCTGGTCTGCGGCGCTGGGCTGGGCAAAACCCGGCCGTGCCTCCGAGCAAACACGCCCGCTGCCTGCGCACCTCGGTGGTGGCTGATGCCTCGTCTTCCAGCATGGCATAGTGCCAGAAGCCCTGGCGGGGAGCCAGCACGCTCTCCTGGTCGCCCAAGCCGGCTGCACTGGCCAGCTGGGGAGCGATGACTGCAAGCAGTGCCGCCACTGCTAGGCAGCGGTGGAGCGCCGCCGGGGCGGGGGCGGCAGTGGGTGCCATCCTGGGCGACAACATTCAGAGGCGCTCTCCGCGCTCTAAAGCGTCTCTTATGCGCTCCAAAGGCCGCTCAGCGTGGTGTCCACGAGCTGGAGGCCTGTTTTTCAGGCTCTCTGCCGCCGAGTTAAGCGACGGACCGTGCGGACCCGATCTCGCGCTTGCCTCTGCCTTGGCGCCTGTTGCAGCGCACTTTTGGCGAGGGGCGAGCGGTCTGTGGATCGGTGTCTGGCTGCGCTGCAGTCAAACGAGGCGGGGAGGGGCCAGCCAGGCTGGCGAATGCGGAGGAGGAGATGAGCGGTCAGATGTGGGTGCGAATGTGGGCATAGCGTGCACAGCACGGCGACGGTGGCAAGCTCGGTCGCCGCAAGTTGGCCACGTTGCTCAGCTGCGTTTTTTATGCTGGGTTGGTTGCTAGGCTGGACAAACGCTGGACCTGCGCAACAGCAGCACAGCGCATGCAACGTGTGCGTCGCCGCCTGCCGCCGCCCGTGCTGCCACGGCTGCGGGCAGCCAGCACTAGCACATGCCTGAAGGTTAATTGATATCCTTGTCTCCCGCATGCAGCAGACCACCTGACTGCACCACACTGCTGGTGGCGCATCCGGCCTGCATCCGGCATGGCGCATCCAGCGTGGCGAGGGCGTGCGGCCCCGCGGCCCCGCTGCGCATGCCGTGCACCTCTGACCTCCGCCCCGCGCTCTCCCGGAGCCTTCCGAGCCCTGCAACTGGGCTCCGGCGGTGCTCTGTCCTGTCATTGAGCTCTGATCGCCATGGCGAGGGCAGACTGCGACAAGCCGCCCGCGGAGGTGGTGGAGACGGACATGATGATCGTTGGCGGCGGCATCTGCGGCATCCTGGCAGCCAAAATGTGCGCTGACCGGCGCTGGCCATACGTGCTGGTGGAGCGCAACCCGGAGCTGGGCGGCGTGTGGACCTCGCTCGCCAACCGGCACTCCTACCTGCAGGCGCGATTATTTTATGCGATTGGGACTCGTTTGCACCCGCGGCTGCATAGTCGCAACCACCCGCACCAAGTGACCACTGGCCTGCCGCCGCCGCCCGCGACATCGCCGCCAGCTGCCGCCGTCTACCGTCTTCCCTGCTCTTACAAAGGTGGTCGCTGATACGCCACCTTGCTGCAGTGTTACGAGCCCAACTACCGCTGGGACGACAACTACCGCATCAACCAGGACGTGCTTACCAAGGGTTCGGCTATGGCGGTGAACCAGGTGCGGGCAGCAGCGGCGGCGGCAGCAGTGGCGGCAACATGCAACTGGGCGTTGTTTGTGGCTGCGCTGCGCTGCGCTGCGCTGCGCCGCGTGTGTGCATGCCAGCATGGCATCATTTGCGTCTCGGCCCCTGCCCGGCTGCCGCTGCTGTGAGTGCTTGCTGTGAGCATCGCATGCTGCCTCGGCCGCCGGGCTCCCAACACTGTGCCTTGACATTTGCTATCCCCCTCCACAGATGCTCAAGCGCTACGCGTACGACAACAAGATCGACCGCTTCACTCGCCTCAACACAGAGGTGGTGACAGTGCGCCGCCAAGAGGACGGCAGGTGGGGCTGGGCTTGCTGGCCGCGCTGTGCGTTCTAGGCGTGCTGCGGGGTGGACAGGCATGCAAGGGCAGGCGGGTGGGCGGGTGGCCATGCACGTGTTCTGCCATTGCAGTGCAGTGGCGGCAGGGCCGCGCTGCCTCCAGCGCCTGTGCCGCCAGCACTCTCCGCCCATGGCTGCGCCTCACCCGCTGCCGCCGCTCTGCTGCACTTGCCGCCGCGTGCCCCCAGCCGGGTTTCCAAGCCGACTGATGCATGCACCTTTTCCAGCAGTGCTTGCTGTCCGCCCTGCTCCCCGCAGCTTTCTGACCGTCTGCAAGTGCCTGGAGAGCGGCAAGGTCAGCCACATCCGCTCGCAGTTTGTGATGGTCACGCCCGGCATCCTGGGCAAGCAGGTGTGTGGGCTGGGCAAGCAGGTGTGTGGGCTGGGCAAGCAGGTGTGTGGGCTGCCCTGAGTTGGTGTAGCTTCATTGGCCGAGTGCATCGATGCAGCTGGCGCGTTGATGTCAGCACTGTGTGCTGTCACTGCAGCTCAGCCGGGTGGCCTGCGCAGCAGCGGTGCTACGGTGTGCCACGGCACGTATGCCTGCAGGTCCAGCCCGCCCTCTGCCGCCGCCGCCATCCCACTGCTGCTGACGCCCTGCCGCCCCTGCTCCCCCTGCCCCTGCCTGCCTAATGCTTCAGTTCACGGCGGAGGAGCGCGGCGTGAAGGACGTGGACAAGTTCAAAAACGTGTTCTGCTACGGAGGCAAGCCAGCTGGGGCGGTTGGATGACGTTTCGCATTGACAGTTGATGGATGCCTGTGCCCGCCCAGCGCCGCAAATTGGCTGGGGCCGGCGGCTGCCCAGCTGCCCTGCCTCTATGCGCAGCACAGCGGCAGCCGACACCTCGCATCCCTGCTGGCATGTTGAGGCTCAAGACATGTGCGCTTCACCTGCTGTAGGCAAGAAGGATGGGGTGGACTGTGCCCTGGGAAACATGGACCTCACTGGCAAGGTGAGGATGGGCTTCTGCTGATCCAAGCGTTGCAGTACTGCTGCCTATGCCGCTGCTGCCCCTGGGCTGCACAACAAGTTGCAGCCATCCTTTGGGCAGCGCGGCCTTGCCCAGGGGAAGGGCGGTCAATGCCATGCACCAGCACACCGTTTTGCCTGCTCCTGCCCTGCACTGGGTCCTGCGCACTTCACGCGTGCAAACCTGCATCGTTTGAATGCCGTCCAAATGCAGAATGTGGTGATCATGGGCACCGGGTCCTTTGCGCTGGAGGCCATGGAGGCCGTGGGCCGCAACAACGCCAAGCACATCACGCTGGTGTCCCGCCCCCGCAAGCGGTGCGGCTAGCTGGGGTGCAGCAGGGGCGCCGGCGGCAGGCAGGCAGGAGTGGCAGCAGGCGCTGCCTCGAAAGCCGGCAGTGGCAGGTTGGGGCCATGCCATGCAGCGGGCAGTTGAGCATGCTTGCATGCGCTCTGGGGTGGTTGCTGTCTAACTTGCGCTTCCCTTCCGTTGCTCCCGCCCGCCCACCGCAGGTGGGTCATGCCCTTCTCCCGCCAGCACACGCTGACCGCGCTGAGCTTCATGCCGCTGGTGCCCTGGGCCCTCAAGGTCAAGTTTGTGCAGGCGAGTGGGGCGCAAGTCCACTCGTTGCAGCGTTGTTTGATGCAGTGGCAGGCAGGCAGCATGCTTAGCATGCTTCCGTCGGGCAGGGTGAGCCTGCCGGCTCCAGTTTGTTGCAGTGCCGTTACTGCCGCGCGACGCACACCTGCTGCCCCGCCGCCGCTAAGCGCGCTGCCTCTCTGTGCCCGCTGTTCGTCTGACTGCAGTGGTGGCTCAAGAAGTTCTTCTTCAACCCGGTGGGGCTGGGCAACATGCCGCCCACCGGCCCGCTGGACGAGCAGGACTGGGCAGGTGGGTGAAAAAAACATGTCAATTGAAGTGTTGGTTGAGGAAGGTGGACGAGCGGGACTGGGCAGGCGTGTGCTGCTCACTGCTGGCGGTATCTGTTGCTGTGCGGCTGGCGGCATCTGGCACTGGCTGCTGGGTCAGCCAATGTTGTTCTGCTGCCGGCGCTGATCCACCGCATGCCGCAGCGCCAGGCTTGTCACTCCTGTGGCTATTACAACTCACCCGCATCCCACCTTGCCGCAGGCCAGTGCAACGACGGCATTTTCCGCCTCGCCGGCGAGGGGCGGCTGAAGGTGCGGGGCGTGCTGGCCGGTGTGCAGCAGCATGNCTTCTTCCCCTTCAGCTACCTGCATTAGAGAAGAGCGGGCCGCCTCATTGGCAGCGACATGCTACTCTGCTGATTGCTTCCCACTGCTTTGTGCGGCTCAACCATCTCCGCCATCCTCTGCAGGTTATTATCGGCAAGGTGGACCGCCTTGAAGCAAAGGAAGTGGGTAAGCATAAGTTCTGATGCTCAGCAGTGGGGCTTCTTGCGGGCAGCAACGGCAGTTGCAACGGTGCAGCCTATGCTCTTTGCATCTCAGAAGGGCGGAGGATGTGGGCGGGCGCTGCCGGTGGCGGCAGTGGCCGATGCTCTCCTTACCTGCCGGCTGCCCTGGATGCTGTTGCAAGTGCTTGTCACCGTCCAACTAACTTCCATGCTCATTTGTTCTGTCTGCCATTTGCAGTGGTTGCCACCCAGGAGGGCGAGACCGTCAAGCTGCCGGCCGATGCGTTCTGCTGCGCCGCCGGCTGCCAATACAACCTGAACCCGTCCTTCCTGAAAGAGATGGGCATTGGTGAGTGTGCGGGGCAGACCGTCCGGTCGATGGCCCTGCAGCACACATGCTTTCAGGCCAGTCAGGTGCCGTAAGGGCACGGCAAGAGAGCAGCCGCCCCCGAGGCCCAGTGCCGCCACTGCTGCTGCCTCAGCGGCAGCTGCACCAGCTGCCCGGGTGTCGCTGCTGCCACCACGCCAGCGCCTCGCGCACATCAATCCAGCGGCTCCACATTGGCGCTTTTCCATCTGTTTCACCCGCAGGGTTTGGCGACCTGCACAACTACTGCTTCCTGGGGCGCAACCCGCGCATCGGCACCGCCTCCGACTTTGTGTTTGGTGGGTCGTGGCTGCTGTGCGTGTGCAGTATTGTCGACTTGAGTGAATGAAGCAGAGCACGGCAGCTGCCTGGCACCGATTACTGTGACAGCCAGCAGTGCCTGCTGCTGGATGAAGGGCTTTGGGAACCCACTTGCCTGCAGCCCATGTGCAGCCGAGTGTTCGAGACATCGGGCTGCTGAGCCGCCGCTGCCACCGCCTGCCCCGCCCGCTCTCCCCTGCAGCCTACGTGCCCTTTGGCCCCCAGAAGCAGCTGGAGATGTTCTTCCACTCGGCCGAGCAAATCAAGCTTGGGCGTGAGAAGGTGAGGCTGCCAGGCAGCTGACTCTAAGGGCAGCTGGCAGGGAGGGCAAAGAGCTGCTGCTCCGATNNNCGGCGCGGTGTGGGGTGTCCACCCGCCTCCCGGGCTGTGCAATCAGCACTGCATCGCCGCCCGCTGCTCTGCTTGCTGCCTGTTATCGGTGGCCCACACGCGCGACCCTCATGCATCCGAGAGCACGCTGCCCTGCGTGATGCTTCCCCAAATTGCAGGAAATCCTGAAAATCATGACCCCCACGCCGCTGGGCGCCACGGGCGAGACCAACCACAAGGGCGGCCGCATGGCGGGCTATCACACCTGGTGCGCCGCGCTGCGCATGCTGTTCATGCTGCAAGCTGCGGTACTGTGCCCCACTGCGCTGAACCCGGGAATGCTGCCGCTGACGCTCTCTACATGCGTGCTCTGCGTACGTGCATGCACAGGCTGTTGGTGCGTCGTGTGGCTGCCGCCTGCAACGGCAAAGCAGGCCGTGCGTGGAGCGTTATGCCTAGCAGCGGTTTCAGCTCACCTCATGCTCCCATACTCTTGCCCTGCAGGTTTGCCTACCGCTCCATCTTCTCCACAGTCAACCTGGCCATGGAGGTGCGGCCCCGTACTATTTTGGGCTTACAGTCGTGCGCTGCGCTGTGCGCTGTGCGCTGCGCTGTGCGCTCTTCTTGGCGCTGTTCGCGTTGCCGCCGCCTGATCAGCTGACGCGCCCGTCTGTAGCTGCTGCCTGATGCAACACCCCGTGTGGCACATGCCATGCGCGAGGCTTCGGCCCGCATTAAGTTGTCAGCCGGCTGACCCTGCGAGCTTCCGATTTTCCTGCCTGCAGGTCCGCTTCAAGGAGTGGATGGCCATCATGGATGTGGGCTCCTCCTGGGGCAAGCGCCTGGCCATGCGTGCTGCGGTGAGCCGATTTCACGAGTGCTGCTGGCCATGACAGGAAGGCAGGCAGTCGCCCTATGAAGTTTCATGCGCCGCCAGCGAAGCAGATCATCATGCCTGCTGCATGCCACCTGTTGCCCTGGGCAGGACCTGCTGCCTGTTGGTCAGCAACAGGCTGCACAGTGCACCTGCACTCAAGGCAGCTACTGCATGGTGTGCCGCATTGCGAGGATCTGTTAAGATGCGTTTGCAAAGGATCGAACGCCCCGCCCTCCCGTGCCGCAGATTCCTGTGGTGGACTGGCTGCGCTTCTTCATCTGCGCCAAGCGCGGCCTGCGGGTGGGTGGCTGGCACTGCTCTCAAGCTTCGGGTCGTGTTGATCTGTACCATCGCCGCTGTGCGCTGCACCTGGGTAGAACGCTTGTTGCCGCAAGCCTGGCGGCTGCCAGCTGCAACATGCCGGGCGCTGCTGCCACTTGCGGGCTGCTGCTGCTGCTCAGTGAAGCTTTCTGGCGCCTGATGCGCCTCGCATCTTTTATCTGCTTTGCTGCACCTGACCCTCCATCCGCTGCTTTTGCTTCCCACTGCCGCAGCAGATGTGGAGTTTCCGTGTGTGGGATACGCGTTATGTGCTTCCAAGCAACTGACCGCACATAGCCTGACCTGCCAGGCCTCACCTGCCTTCCCGCTGCTGCAGGAGATGTGGAACTTCCCTGTGTGGGGCAAGGGAGTGAAGGACCACTACCACCCGCCGGCGCCCCTGCTTCGTGGCGAGAAGAAGGCGGTGTAGCTGCGCTGAGGCGCACAACCGCAAGCTGCTGCGCCAGCAGAGAACAGCACATGCGCAGCGCTGCCCATCACAGCATGCTGACCGGCCCATCGGGGTCTGCAGAGCCGCTTGCCAGATGGCGACGTGAGCACTGCTAGCTGCACAGCACTCGATTATTTTACCTCAATTTGTTGTCCGCCCCGACCAGACTTGCAAGCTCACTCATTTTAGAAACAACATTGGTTCCCCCAGTGGTGTGAGCCTCCCCGCCGGGGCGGCCGCTCGACAGGACAGGGGTTAGTACTACAAACCTCGGATGTGCGGTGCATGCAGCGTGCGAATTGACTGGTTATAAGCCGTAGTCATCCTCATTGATTCGCAAGGGCGTCGGTCAGGTGGACGTGCACGTGGTCGAGCAGTTGGCAGCCTGCCCGCAGCTGTGGCAGCTGCCTCCCGCCCGGCAGGCACAGCATGGGCCGTTCGCTGAGCGAACTTTCCCCACTGCAACCCACCGCTCTTCAGTTAATCAATCGCCAAAGTCGCCGGGAGCGTTTCAAAGGTGCGCCAAGGTGAGCTTGGGCTGGGCAGCCGAGTTCGTTCACGATGGCGTCGATGGCTGGCTGGAACGATCGTTCTAGCAGCCTTCCCCGGCTTTTATGCGGGCCTAAATTCTGTCTCGCTCAGATGTGGCGCCGATGTGAGCAGCGCGGTGCCTCCTGCACGTCCTGCCTGCCCGCCGCCATCGCTGCCGCCCCCTGCCTGCCGCTGTGCACCAACGCTGCTCAGCCGGCCTTGACCTTTCCCATTGCCTCATTGCAGCAGGAAGGGCAAGGTCACAGGCTGCCGCTCCAGCTGGCGGGCAGCGATGGGCTTTGCTGCCGGCGGTGGCGCTGCCTCCCGCACGGCATGTGCGCTCTTAGCCGTTGTAGCCTTTGCGGCAGGCAAGTGACCGATCCCACACCGCTCGGCCTGTTCAGTCCCAAAGGCCGCCAGCACTCCGCGGCAGAGTGCTTCAACTGACCTGCACAACTCTCCTCGGAAGTGCAGTCACCCACGTGCACACAAAAGCACACTGACACACACACTCCAACTCTGCCGTTGCATTGCAGTGCACTCGGCGCAAGGCACATACGATGACCACGATGTCCCCAAGCCGCAGTGCGGGCCGCTGCTGGCGGGCCGCTTGTACCTGCGCGTCAACGGCCGGGAGAAGTGCGCACAGCGCGGTGAGGCATATAGCCCTCGCTTTTTAATTGGGCAGATGATGTAATGCCGCGGCCCGTGCCTGTGAAGGCTCCAATTGCAAGCCAGAAGTCTGGCGCCTCGCCAGGCGTAGAGAGCTCCACTCATCATGCTGCGCCCGGACGCTCCCTCTGCCTGCCCTCTACGCAGGCGACCTTGCCGCCCCGCCCTGCAACTACGGCGCCGCCCTAATATTGTCTCCCTACCGGGCCGGCGCCTCTGGCATTTGGGAGCTGGCGTCCAGCCAGGGCCTGCCCGCTGGCACTGATCTGACCGGCCGCCCTGTCACGCTGAGGGTGCGCTGCACGCTGTGCAGCTGCGCCTGCGCAGGCGCTGTGTTATGTTGCCGACATCGTAGCAGCACAGAGGAGGCTGCTGTTCTGGTCGTTCCGCTCGTTCAATGTGTCATCCAAACACTGTCACTGTCCTCCCTACCACTGCTGCCACTGCAGGCTCTCAACCGCCAGCCGCCCTACGGCAGCTGCCGCAACACCTGGCTGGCCGCAAGTGGCACCTGCAGTGCCCCGGTCGCATCGCTCTATCCTTGGCCGACCACTTGGGTGCCTGAGGCTGTGTCCTGCGGGCGCTGGCGCCTCAAGGCATCCGACACGACCGACTGCAAGGGCCGGGCTCTGTACCTGGGAGTGAAGGCAGGCGACAGCTGGAACAGCCCTGCAGGTGTGGCCCTCTATCCCGTCACCGCCTTTGCGTCCCTGGTCGAGTGGACCGTCACGGTGACCGCCCTGCCCAGCCCCTCGCCGCCGCCGTCCCCCAGGTNGTGCTGCGGGCAAGCCAACAATGCATGAGTATGGCGTATGCCATCAGCCTTGCTGGCAGCACTTGCATTGCGGCAATGATCCATGGTCTCAACACGGGCAGTCCCTGAAAAGTTTTCAGTCCCAGGTGCCTTGAAAACNAGGGGCCTAATGATTCACAGTCGCCCCTCTGCTGCACCTGCTGCAGGNCCCCGGCCCCCATGCCAAGCCCCAGCCCGCGCCCTCCACCGCCGTCGCCCATGTTAGCCTAGCACGGTGCTGCATGTGCATGCATGTTGTGCGGGAAATGGAATGGAATGGAATGGCGGGCCCGCCCATCCAAGCCTGCTGTGATCACAATTTTGGCAGTATCAATACTGCCACCGTGATGTACCGCCACAGCGTGGCACTGCCACAGCTGCACTCCAACGTGTGGCAGTGGCCCGCTGTTGCATTTCGGGCACGGTGACTGCAACCTCGAGGTTGAGCTCTCCTTTGTTGTCCATGCCGTAGGCCGCCCTCGCCTCGAGCGCCCTCACCAAGGCCACCTAGCCCCCGGCCGCCTTCTCCCCGGCCGCCTAGCCTCAGGCCGCCGCCTTCGCCCAGCCCCCGTCCGCCGCCCCCCAGCCCCCGGCCGCCCTCGNCCCAGNCCCCAAACCANCCTCCGCCTTNCGNCCCAGNCCCCAAACCANCCTNCCGCCTTCTCCCAGCCCCAACCCACCTCCGCCTTCTCCCAGCCCCAACCCACCACCCTCACCACCAGTAAGTCTGCCCGTTTTAGCTCGTGCACACGCGACCAACCCCAACGAGCTGGGAGGGGTGGTTTTGGTGTGTTGCAGGTTGGCCACCTGATCTAGCCTTTCATTCGATCCCGGGCCGTTGCCCACACTGCCCCCCTACCACGCCCATGCAGCCGCCGCCCCCCTCGCCTATGCCGCCGCCACCCAGGTGTGCATGCTGCACTGTGTTGCGCTGCGTGGCGCTCTGTTATGCTGTGCCACATCAAGTTGCTTGCTACACGGCAGCATGCGTGGCAGTGATGGCGCACCACTGGTACCTGCACCACTGGTACCTGCACCACTGGCACCTGCGCTGTGCATTGCGGTGTCGCCAGCAGCTCGCCATCCCAGCAGCTCTGCCGACTTGCCGTGCAGCCCTGCGCCACCCTCGCCCTCTCCACCAAGCCCTAGCCCGCCACCGCCCTCGCCCTCACCACCGCCGCCACCTTCTGTAAGGCGGTGGTGTTGGCGTGGGTGCCGCCACCCTTGCCGTGTGGGAGTCATTGTAGCAGCCTGATGACAAACAGGACGAAATGCGCCACGGTATCGGCCTTGATTCCGCCCATTTCACACGCACGGCCTTCCCTCCCCGCCCTTGCAGTGTTCGTCGGCGTCAGGACCTTGCACCCTTAACGGGGATTGTGAGTGGCCATCGCATGGGGCTGGCCGGGTATGGGAGGACGGGGAGGACGCTGCCACTTCCCCAAGGGCGCGTGTGCATTGCAGTCCGGCAGAGCGCATGGCTTGTGCCCTGCCCTGCACCTGGCTTGACAACGGCTGCGTTGGGGTTGCATGACGCCACACTGCATCTATGGCAGCAATGGGCTGCTGCAAAAGTGGGGCATGGGGCATAGTGCCGCAGGCTCCAATCTCATTTGGCTGCAAAGGCAGGCCCACTGGCAGCGCATGTCGTTTTCGAAGCAATGGGAGGGGGCTGATGTGGCGCGCCTGTTGCTCTTCACAGTACCTGCTGCTTGCTCTCCCCATGCACACGGCAGGTTGCGCCAATTTGTTCTGCTGCAATACTCCAGGAGCCTGCGGCGCGGATGAGAATAAGTGGTGAGCACTTGACCCCCCACGGATGCCCCTTTGCGGCTGTCTCCATGCGTTTGTAGCAACGTGCGGTGCTATGCCTGCCCTGGCTTCAGATCGCAACAGCTGCACACACCCTTGTGTGGACAGACAACCTGTCCGCTGTGCACGCCCCTGCGGCAGATGCAGTCCTACCTTTTCATTTTGGCTGCATGCATAGTGATTGCACACACGCCGCGTGCCACCCCGCCCCTCCGCCCTGGCGCAGCCTCCCCGTTTGCTTCCCCGGGGACGCCACCGTGCAAGTGGAGGGCAAGGGGCAGCTGACCATGGAGCAGCTACGCCCCGGCCACCGAGTGCTGAGCGTTGGCTGGGACGGCAAGCTTCGTTACGAGGTGCGTGCGCGTGCTGAGAGGGCAAGACTGGCTGGGCCAGGCTGTGAGCGCTGGCACAGCCGTTGACCCCGGCCACCAACCACAATTAATTACCCCCATCTCCTCCCCCCTTGATGCACCGGTACCACAGGAGGTATACATGTTCACCCGTGCCGACCGCTCCGCCGTGGGGCAGTACAGCCGCATCAGCGCCCTGAGCCTGGACGGCACTGGGCAGCCCACCACACACGAGCTGCGCCTCAGCCCCTTCCACTACACCACCAGTGGTGCCGATCCGTCCAGCACTTGTGCCGCCCTGGCGGCTGCTTCTGCGCCGGCTGGGGCGAGCGACAAGGACGGCACGCTGCTGGCGGCTTGGCACGCTGCGGCCCAGGTGGGGGCAATGCGGGGGCAGGACTCTTTGGCTGCTGTTTGTCTTGGGCTGCCTGACAGCGCATAGGGATCAGGAAAACAAGGCGTGTCGTTGCGGTGACTCCGCATTGCTTGCTGCCGCTGCCTGGCAGGGCTGCCTGTTGGGTGCAGCCTCCATGAAAACAAGTGCATGCGTGTCTTCCCAACCCCGTGCCCCCCACCTTCCCTTCCGCGTATGTAGCACCTGGACTTTGCGGGCAACCACATCATGAAACTGCCCACTGAAGTGTCACCCGGCATGGTGGCCTGGCTGGCTGACCCGGCAGACGCATCTGGACGTGCCACCCCCGCCTGCATCACCGCCGTCAATGCCACGCTGGAAAACGGCGCCTTCAGCCCATTTGTGCGGGTGAGGCGGGCAGGGCAGAGCCGCGGCGGTAGAGCGGGAGCGGAGATGGTGGAGTGTGAAAAGCACGCGGCGTGTCGGCTGAGGATTGAAACTTAAAAACTGCCGTGGAGCAATACATGTGGTTGCGTGATGTATGCAATGCCCCAACCACAACCGCCACGTTGATCAATCACCCCATGCTGCCCCGCCGTGCCTATTCACCTGCCCGCAGGCCCGCGGCATTGTCGTGGACGGCGTGGTTGCCAGCCCGCATGTGCGCTGGGGCTACGTGTGGGGCCGCCTGTGGCTGCCCGCCGCCGTCAACCCCTACGTGCCAGCTGTCATGGAGGCGCTGCTCACCCCCTTCTGGCTGGCTTACAAGGTGAGCTTGTTTTATAGAGAGTTGCCATGGTTTCGACTGGACAGCTGCTGCGTGCTTTGTAGAACACTCCGTGCCGGCGCCCTACTCAGCGGCGGTGCACCTGCTGCAAGCCCAGACGCGGTCGCTGTGATGGTTGCAGGTGCAGAGTATAGGAAGCTGCCTCCCACTTGCCCCCGCTGTGCAGGTGTTGGGCCCCCGTCTGACCTGGCGCATCCTGCAGCACCCAATCTTTGGCAGCTGGGACATGGGCAATATCATTGTGGGCAACCTGGCAGTCTGGGGTCAGGCAGCCGCTGCTCTGCTGGCGGCGGTGGCCGTTGCACGCCACCGCCGCCGCGTGCGCCTGGCCGCCGCCGCCAAGTGCAAGTGCGAGTGAGGCGGCACCCTTGCTGCCTGGACAGCCCTCGTAGCCCAGTCCTCCACTTGCGCGCCGCCAAGCCCCAGCAGCCCCTACAAGCCACCAACTCCGATCGGCATGGCATGCCTGCTAGCGTTTCATCCCTTCTCAAGTTGCCTCCAACCTGTGTTGCCGCTCATTTGTCCTCTCTCTGAGTGAAGGGTATACCACTGTTTTCCTTCCCCCGTCCACCCTGCCTGCTCGTACCTGCGTCTGCACCAAGAGTTGAACTTACATTCTGAAGAGACCTCGAAGCATGAAAAGGCATCAAGCAGCGCAGGCTGCAGCTGTGCTGCACCGCCGCCCATCAGCCCTGCCATCTCAGCTGCCACAGCCGCACGGTCACAGCCGCCAAGTGTGCGCTACGCGCTGGTTGATGCACCGCCATTTCCAGTCGTTGTGCTGATGCTGCTGCTGCCTGGCGCACCGCTGCCCACATTTTGGATGCGCCCATCCACCACCGGCGCAATCTCCCAGCACCCCGTCAGCGGGTGGCGGCGGGAGGTGTGGCTCGTACCCTCCGCGTGTAGCCGATGCTGAGATCGTTCCACATACAAATCGCTGCCTGCCAGCAGCCGCTCAGCAGCGCGCTGCCAAGCCGGGCGCCGCCCTGTGGCCTCCACCTGCAGGCAGGCAGGCAGTGGGGAGGTGGCATCCGGACTGGTTTCGGGGCACGCAGTGAAGCGGAGCTGGCGGCTGTTGCGGGGCAGCTGAATCTGCTCTGTGGCAAGTAAGCGGCTGCAGGCTGGCAGCAAACTGCCCTGCAGCAGCAACACCTCAGCAACGATCAAGCGTCCACAGCAGCAGCGGCCTTGGGGAGGGCCTGGGAATGGCAATACCAGCAGCAGCGACGGCATAAGCAGCGGCAACAGCATGGGGTTCTCACCGCACGATTCAACGTACGAAGCAGCAGGAAGTGATTGGCGATCACAGTCGGCAGCAGCGGCGTGCAGTCGCTGTCTTGCAGCAGCTTGGCGCCGAGCAGCGCATCGTAGCCTGAGTCGTAGGGGGTGGAGGGAAGGCGGGGTGCAAGTGTGACACGATTTGGGTGCAACCTGACAAACTTGCTGCAAGCTTGGCCAGTGCAACATGCACAGCACAGCAAAATGCCCCCAAAAAGGAGTGCCAGCCACATCAGCGACACCTACTGACAAAATCGCAGCGCAGACCAAAACCGCAGCAGCGGCAGCAGCAGCAAGAGCGGTGGCGGCAGCAACCGCTGGTGGCACAGGCAAAGGCAGTATCGGCAGCCTGCCAGGGGCGGCCTCACCGTCCCTGCCTTCCGCCAAGTAGGCTTTTGTTGCGAGACTGCAGGTGCCGTCTGCAGTGCAGGTTGAGGGTGGCAAGCAGGTAGGATGCCTGAACATAGCCAACAAGCAGATGCGTGCAATGACTTGCGGCGGGCCCAGCGCTGCACCATGAAACAACGGTGCACATACTGCTGCCAAGGATGCTGCAACATGCAATGCCACGGCACACTGGCCGACCGCACCTGGCTGCAGCGGTGCTTCGCCCACAGTGACGCTGCCTGGCAGCACTCGACGGCCGGGCGGCAGCGATGGGTCAAAGGAAAAGCGGACACCGGACACCTGGCGGGAAGATAGGCTGAGATTTTCACAGCGCGCAGGGGCCAGTTGGACTGGCTGGGAGGGTCAGGCTCAGCAAGTGCTGCTGTGTGCCGTCACGCACGGCCATGCCTTGCCGAACAGTGGG
>JADXDR010000119.1:482968-493263 GCA_025026875.1 Chlorella ohadii
CRCGGNTGYRGCAWKKGCMCANNTGCRSMGSMGCRRSYGGCWYNNCTGGGGAAAACGGCCCTCCAGCTTTGGCCATTGGCTCACACCATTCTCCAGCGCCGCCAGCAGCTGCGTGCCTGCAGACATGCACGGAGGGACCACAGTCAGGCGCAACTTGCACTGTCAATCCTGCACCGCCAACTGCATCGGCAGTCATGTCAACAGTGCCAGAGCAGACCCCGCCTGCCGCGCACACATATGTTTGGGAGTGCAGCAAGACAGCACACGTGCTGCACTGCTGCAGTACTGCGCACTAGTCTGCTGCCGTACTGCGCACCTGTGACCTCAATGACCACTGTTTCGTCCAGCATGGGCAGCACGCTGACCAGGTCGCGGTGGGTCANCTCCCCCGCAGGATGGATGCGGTCTGTTGGGGCAGAAGCATGGGGGAACTTGGGTGCCAGAAGTCAGGCAGGCGCGTCTGTGACTTGTGGGCAACTGGCCTGCGCACAGGTCTCATCACCACACTTGTTCGCTGTGCCAGTGTTGGTACGCCAAGGGGTATTCGAATGCTTACCGGACCGCAGCGTGCCGGCGTTGAGCAGCGCCACGTCAGCGTGACAGGCCTCCCGCCACACCTGCATCACCAAATCGTTGGCCCATGCATTTCATCTTAGCTTTGCCGAGCGAAAAGAGCAGCTTCAGGCTGCCACGGAGGCTGGAGGGTGTGCAGATGTGCCAGTAGTCCAGGCGCAGCGTAGTAGGCACAGCAGCCACAGCAGCCACAGCACCCGCCCCGCCCTTACGTCGCACACAAAGTTGCCAAGGTTGCTCTCTCCCGTCCGCACACTGCAGCGGCAGTGGTTGGCGTTGAATAACGCTTGCACAGCTGCAAGCGGCACCGCACACCCACAGCCTGCCAAACTATGCTGCGGCAGTTGACGCACGCAGCTGCAGGACAGCACGGGCACCGCCATTCTGTATAATCCTCACGTGGAGAAGCGGCCATCCAGATCTGTGCATGCGAGCCAACGGGAACCAACGCAGCATGCCATTCCAGCACGAATGGAAAGCACACGCGCCCGTTCCTCACGTGGAGAAGCGGCCGTCCAGGTCTGTTGCGCTGTGGCCCACCACAACATCCATCCTTTCGCCCATCAGCTTCTCGTAGCGCTGCAATGGAAGGGTGAGCAAGCAGGCAGGGTTAGAAGCAGGCGCCATCTGTTCACCATCATCTTCTCGCCGCGCCGCAGCAGGTGAGTCATAGGAACGAGCACATTCCATGCATGGTGTGTCTCTGTGCAGATGCAGAGCAGGCTGATGGGTGCATGGTTCACTTGGGCCCAGCTTCGCAGCCGCCCTACAAGTGACCAATCTACGACAGAACACCCTCACCTGCACAATTTCCACCACCTCTGGATCCTCAGGCAGCTCAGCAGTGATGACGTGGCGCAGGCAGTGGAAAGTGAGCTGCAACTGAGGCGCAGCACCGCTGCCGCCGCCGCCGCTGCTGCCGCTGCCAGCAGACTTGCTCGAGCCGCCCACGTCACCAGCCCCGTCCAGGCTGCCGCTGCCCGCCAGGCGGGTGGCAATCAGCGAGGTTGCCAGGCTGGCGGCTGCTGCCTCCTCATACACCAGTGCTGCGCTGTGCCCCTCGGGTGTCGCGTTCTCGCCACCGCCGCGCGGCGACTGCAGGCAGTGCGGCGTCTCTGCCGCAGGGCTGCCGCAGCTGTCGCCGCCGCCATTGTCGCCAGCGTCAGCGGACAGGTTGCAGCCGGCCAGGGCTGGGATACCTGCCAGCCGCGCCCACTTGCTGCATCGGGCATGGGACCGAAGCGCCAGGCGAGCCATGGAATCCGGCAAGGTTGCAACTGAATCTGCCACCCTGCCCGGCAGCTGCCAGGCCGTTACCATCAAGCTCCTGGGTGTGGCAGGAGGAGAGCACGGCTGCTCATATGCTGCCGCTGCACCGCCGCCGTCCCCTGCTGCTGCGCCTGCTGCGCCTGCTGCGCCTGCTGGTGCCGGCTCGGCGGGGCCCACAGTCAGCTGAATCTCTGTAAACTCCCGAAAGTCTGTCCCGCTCTTCACAACAGGCGTGCCGTGCTTCTGCGGGGCAGCGCAAGGGAGCGATTGATGCGAGCAGGGTGAAGGGCAGGCAGGCTGGGACAGCATGCAGCTGCATGCCCCTTCCGTCTACGTCTGCAATCCCCTGCTGTGGCTGGGACTTTAGTGGAGAGGCTGGCACCAAACGCCTGCCTACCGCATAAGGCAGCATCGCTAAACAGCTAAACAACTCAGCCCTGCTTGCCTGGGAGTGCACCAAGAAGTAGTCATGGTCGTGCTGTGGGCAGGCAGGCCAGACGGGCAGAGATTAGATTGAGTTAGGTTGACAAAGAGGAGGAGCAGCCGCGGCGCACAGCTGCCGCAACCGGTGTGCCAGCCAGGCCAGCCTACCATGCTGGTCAACCCATTGCAAGCGATCATGCTGACAGGAAAACCAGCTGCAGCTGCATCGGAAGGAAGCCCAAGTCCGCACCCCTCCCAGCACGAGGTCGATGCCCGGGACATTCTCTGCCAGCCGCAAGTCGTTCGGCAGGCGCATGTGCGTGAGCGCGATCACCACTTCAGCGCCCTCCGCCTGCGAAAGAGGGCAGTGCGACAGGACGCATACATGACAGAAGGCAGGCGCATGTGCGTCAGCGCAATCACCACCTCAGCGCCCTCCACCTGTGGATGTGTGCCCCAGCAGGAAAGCCCAATATACTGCATTGGCTACCACATATGCCAACAGGCCTGCGAAACCAGCTGCCAACGCTTGCCAGCCTGTTCGCACCCGCAGCTGCGCCGCCAGGCGCCGCCCCTCCTGCACAAAGTCGGTGTAGCGCACGGACGATGGGTCGACCGCCGCCAGCGTGGTCAGCCACTCCTGCTCCACCAGGCCTGCATAGACACCATGTTGTAAAGCACGAGTGCATGGGTTGGCTGCGCACAGCGGGCGGGTCGATCGCTGCCAGCGCGGCCAGCCGCTCCTGGCAGAGCATTTAGCAGTGTAGTACCCGATGCCCACGGTGCAGTGCAACGGCATTGCAGCGCAGCACTGCAGTACCAACCAGCACCCCACCGACTCACCCACGAGGCCCAGCTTGATTCCGCCCCACTGCAGCAGCATGGTTGGCCGTGCACCGCCCAGCGGCTTGCCCGTGGCGAGGTCGATCACATTGGCCATCAGCCTGCGGAGAAGTGGAACAGAGAACGACGGTAGCCATCAGGCAGCAGGTGAGGGGAGATGTCAACCASKTTGGCCATCAGCCTGCGGAGAAGTAGAAATATCAAATGGTATTAGCCATCAGGCAGCAGGTGAGGGGAGATGTCGATCACGTTGGCCATCAGCCTGCGGAGAAGTGGAACAGAGAATTACATCAACCTGCCTGCAGCCGAGGGGAGCTGTCCACCAGTTTAGCCATCAGCCTGCAACCAAGCAGATACATCAGCCACACTGACACTCCGCATGCAAGCAGTTGAAGAAGCGGGCGCGGCTGTGGACAGTGGATGCGGCAGCGCGCTGCCCTAACAACCCAACAACATCAGGCAAGGCATCAGGTTCCAAACTGAGACGATCAGCATAGCCAACCGTTATTGCACTCCATCCCAGGCGCACCAGGGGAAGTTGCACTCGGCTGCCAGCTCCTCGAAAGTCTCCACGGAGCCATCAAAGTCGTGGTTCTAATCACAGAGAAACACGGGAGCGCAAGGCTGATCGGCATCACATTGGAGCAGACATGCCAATGCCGGCAACCAGCACACACCAGCACTGCAAGCAGCAGAGTCGCTGCAGCAAGCGCAGGCAGCATTGATCCTCCTGCCAAACTGCTGCAATGGCAACGGGAGCGGGGCGGCTCACCCCCACGCAGGCGGCCTTTACGTTGCAGGCGTTGAGCACCTCAACCATCTGCTTGCCCTGCAACAACCGCAGTGGACGTGTAGGGGGTTGGCTGTGACCACCGGGTATGCTGCTGGAAATCAACAGTTTGTACAAGCCATGCATCCTTGGTGGCTGTGAATGGCGGCAGCAGGTGCAGCGGCCAGCGAGGCATCGCTCCCTTGCCTGCGTCACCGTGCTCAGCAGGCTGGGGTGGAAGGCGTCCCCCGAAAACAGCACCAGCGCACCGCTGCCAAAGCTGCGCAGCCTGGCCGCCTGCATGGCAGGCGCAGGAGAGATGAGCTCTGCATTCAAATCGGCCAGATGCTGCAAAATGGGTGGTGGGCCACTGGTTGCAAACGCCGGTACGAACAGACATGAACCGCGGGTCTGGCACCACCCACCATGCGTGCCGCGCCGCCGACAGGCTCCGTATCACGCGGGCAGATGTCGTACACATCGTTTAAATGCAGAATGGTGATGGAGCGGCTGCCATCTGGGGCGGGGCTGCCGCTCATTTCGGCGGCGCGTGGCGGCGGCTGCAACGGCGGGCTGAGATGGCGGGGCGGGTATCGCAATCGCTTGGCAATCTGCTTCAGCTTGCAGTCCACCCTCGCAAGCGCGGCTCAAGGAGCGCTGCAAGCCCTCGGCTGTATTTGGGCCGTGCTGCACGTGTAGTTAGCTGGCGCCCAACCCGCTGCACCGATCGTCTGAACGAAGCTTGCAGTGTACGATTGGACGGGCTCCACCCGCGTTGGCGCTCCAAAGTTGTGCGGCACATTGCGCATGGGGTCGGGAGTGGCCCTAGACGAGCCAGNCGCGCTGCANGGACATCACGCATTGATCTTCTTCTGTTTNCTAGGTTGTCGACCGCCGGCCCTGTGCTCCCTTGCTCACAGTGGCCCACCCAACTCTGTTGCAGCCAGTTTTCTGCGCCTCGGCTCGCCACAATAGACTCTCGAAACAATCTAGATTCCATCTGTAAAGCTGCCGAGGCGCCCACTGGCTGCCGAGTGCCGCCGCCGCTGCCTGCCGCCGCTGCCTGCCGCCCGGCGGCCCGGATGCCGCTCGGTGCCCTGGTTAACAGCCATGAGCTCCTGGCCATCCAGCAGACGCTAGAGGACGAGTTCTGCGACTGGCTGTCGCCTGCCCAGGTGGGTGGCCATTGTCATGCCCGCTTGACGCCCACAGGAGGTGCTGTCGGGCGAGAATGCCGCTCACGTGCCATCGCCACCGGCATGCACGCCACATTGAAACAAAACAAATGCTGTCCTCCGCTCATGTGCAGATCCAGCAAGCGCTGCACGGAGCTGGCGGGGAGCTGGGTGCAGCCCGCGCCGCCTGCGCTGCCGCTGCGGCAGCTGCCCAGCAGCAGCAGCAACAGGGCCGTGAGGCCCAATCAGCCTTTGCTAACGGGCCAGCCGGCAGCCTATCCCAGCGCCACTGGTGGCCGCAATCGCCTTTCTGCCACCCTGCCGCCGGTGCTGGCACAGCTGCCGCTGGACCAGCAGCAACAACGAGCACAGCAGCGCCAACCACTCAACCGCCGCGTTTGGTGCCCCACCATCTGCCGCAACCGGTGCAGCGGCCGCAGCAGGCAGCGCAGGCCGGCATGCAGCCCGCTGCAGCAGCCCCGCAGCGAGCGTCTGCCGCTTCCAGCAGGGGCACGGTTGCGGCCAGCAGCAGCAGCACCCGGCAGTCGCCTGCTGCCGTTACGCTGCGCCGCCTGCTGGGCCCCGCAGCGGGCAGCAGCGGGGGCAGCGGTGGCGGCAGCACCGCCCCTCGCCAGCCTGGCATCCTCACCCGCTCTGCTGGCGCCAGGAGCAGCGGCGCCAGCCTGAACGGCAGCAGCTCTTCTGCCTCCCGCCCACCTGGCACAGCAGGCACAGCAGCAGGCGCAGCAGGCGCAGCAGCCAGGCAGCGCGAGGCGCTGCACCCCCACTATGCTGCCGTGTTTCTGACCGACCGCAGCCGGGAGCAGCTGCTGCAGCACGTGGCGCCGCTGCATGAATCCATCAGCGCAGACCACATGACCATGGCGTACACGCCCAGCCTGCAGCAGTGCTGCGGCCTGCCGCTGGGGCGGGAGGCGGCTCTGTTTATTGTGGGAGTGGCAGCCGACTACCGCGCGCAGGTGGGCATGCTTTTTGTGGGCTGCCTGCGGCTGGTTGCTGGCTTGTCACAGCTCAAAGGGGGCCTGCAAGCCGCTGCATGGTGTGCTGGAAAGGCTGCTGCTGTTTGCGAAATGGGCAGGCGCGGCAGCCGGCAGCTTGCGTGCACGCTCCCTTTCACAAATCCCAGGCTGCACACTCTGATAGCTGTGTCGGCCTTGGTTCGATTTTAACCTGGCTGTGTGCATCCCCTCCTGCATGCAGGCGGTGGCTGTCGAACACCCCTCCTGGGTGCCCTTCCTTTCTGAGTCCACACCCCATGTCACCATCTCAGGTGCGCTGTGTGCCTCTCGTGTGTACTCTGCACCTCTCAACTGCGCTGGTATGCCTGAGTTGCGATGCCTTAGCTTGAACCGGCTCATCGGAGCCTTTTGCAACAACAAGCGCTGTGGAACCGCCCATAGTGGACCACTTTCCCAGCTAAACATTCGAACCTGTCAATGTGTTTATGCAGTGGGCGAGGAGGTGCCAGCTAAAGAAGCCGGGAACCTCACTGCCGCAGCCCTGGCCACCCCCGGCCTCATCACCCCTGTAGCCCGCCTCAAGCTGCTGCAAGGTGCGGGCGCTATGTTTTGTGCGCGCTGGTGTGGACACGGGTTGCAAGCACAGTGTGCAGCGACGCACCCTTTGTACAGCATCATGCAAAATGCCGGTTTAAGCTTTGCTCTGTATTTTGACAGCTGAAAGCCCTGCCGCATCATGCCTGCAGGCGTGGTGGGCGTGCAGCTGTCGGACGGACGCCGGCTGTTTTCGGCAGAGGAGCTTGAAGCAGCGCTGGCCGGGGCAGCGGCCCTAGAGCAGCAGCAGCAACAGCAGGCTGGCCCGCAGGCAGCAGGCGGAGCGCCGCGCATCTTGAAGAGGGGCCAGGCGCCGCCGTTGCCTGTCATGCCTGGCGGCGGGTCTGCTGCTGCTACCGCTGCGCCAGCTCAGCAGGATGCGGAGGCAGGTGTGGCAGGAGCTGCACAGCAGCCCGCAGCGCCCACAGCAGCCGCGGTTTCTAGCAGCAGCAGCAGCGCCAAGGCACCCGCCTGGGATCTAGATGCATTGTTGGATCAGCTGCACCTTGCAGAGCCGGTGCCGACGACCGCAGCAGTGACAGCAGGAGGCAGGCAGCAGCAGCAGCAGCAGCCGACGCAGCCGGAGCAGCCTCGCAGGGGGCTGCTCAAGCTGCCAGCAGCGGTGGCAAGCGAGATGGCAGCACCGCGCAGCGCACCGGGCATGGCAGGCACGGCAGGCACAACANCAGCACGGCAGCCCATCACCGTTGCCCGGCGCCCCGCACCACCAAAGGCACCTGCGCAGCAGGCGCGGCAGCTGCAGGGCTACAGTGCAGCTGGGTCTAGTGCGGAATGGGTGGAACCCGTGCAGCCTCGGTTTGCCAAGTCAGCAACCGAAGAGGCAGCCGAGGCAGCCGCAGCAGATGAGCCACTCGACATGGTCAGCAGCCTGGCTTTCCTGCTGCCCCAGCAGGCACAGCAGGCGCAGCAGGCGCAGCAGCAGCTGACGCAGCAGCAGCAGCAGGCGCTGGCAGCAGCAGAGGCGGTTAGCCCCGCTATCCCTCCTGAGCCGCCGCTGCCCAGCCCCAAGATGCTGCAAGGCGCGGGCACGAGCAGCAGCGANGCGGGGGATGCAGGGGGCGCCACCAGCGGCGCCGCGGGCGGCTATGAAACCAGTGGCAGCGAGGCCAGCAGCAGTGTGGGGCCGACGGGCAGCGGGCCGGCGGCTGCAGTCGATGCCGAGGCCAAGCAGCTGCTGCAGCTGCAGTACCCTGCGCTGCATGAGCTGGTGGTGGAGACAGCACTGCGCATGCACAGCGGCAGCCTTCCGGAAGCGACTCAGCTCCTGGCTGTGCTGGAGCAGCAGCAGCAGGAACTTGGGCCTGCAGCAGCGCGGCTGGGTGCACGTGGGGCGGGTGGCGCCCCCGCACAGCCAACACTTGGGGCTTTCTTACAAGGTCTACTGCCGGATGCTGCAGCAGGGCGGCCGGGGGCTGGCTATGAGATGCCAGCCAGCAGCAGCGCAGCTCCCAGCCTTGCAGACAGCAGCTATGATTTCGGCTCAGCCGTGCAGCGGCCAGGCTCAGGCCGTGTCGGGCGCGGCAGCGGCGGCGTCACCGGCGGCTGGCAGGTGCAGCCGCAGTTTGGTGGCGGCGGCGGCGGTCGGGGGCGGGGCRAGGGGCGGCGCGGCAGCGGCAGCGCTTTGGCTGGTGACGATCCAATGTCGGTCACCGAGCGGCAGGCGATGAATACGCACCTCACAGCCAAGCGCATCTACACTCAGGTGGGTGCAGGTGGAGTGTGGGGGCTTGAGTGGGGATACTGGGGTAACGGATGGGGCGGCACCAGAGCACAGTATGGCCAGGACCAACCAGGACCAATGCAGCCTGCCAAAACCGCGCAGGCGCAAGTCACGCCTCCTGCTATGGGCACCTGCAATCGCCTCTTAGTGTGTGTGTCCCTGTCCCTGCTAAGCATGTTTCTGTGACACCTGATGTTGCAGGCGGCGCAGGAGGCGTTCAACCGCGGCCAGGTGGCGCTCAGCAAGGAGCTGCAGGCGAGCTTGATTTCCTGTTGCTGTGTGGCTGCTCCTGTAGTTCCTGCATGCGTGCTGTGCGCGCGTGTCTGCTATCGCTGATGCATTCCAGTGTGGCACGCTGGCTTGCCTCAATTCAGTTGACGCGGTAGTGCCCGGCCGTTGAATCTGCATGACTCAGCCCAGCCCACAAATCATTTACATTCACTTGCAGGCCACAGCACGGGTGCATGGTGACGCCGCCAGCGAGGCGCGGCGTCGCGCAAACGCATCCGCCTTCCGGTCTACAAATGCGGCGGTGCAGAACACATTCACGCTTGATTTGCACGGGCAGCACGTGGATGAGGCACTGGCGTCCCTGGAGCGGTGGGTTCTGCTGCTTCTTCGGCTGCCCCACACCACAACGCCTTGCTGTTTCAGTGCTGCTCTGTTGCGTGTTGACTGGGGGCATGTGCAGCCATCGGCGGCATGCGGGAGCACGCAGTTGTGCAGTGGCTTTGTTAGGGTGCAGCTGTGCTTGCCTCTGCCGAGACTCTTGAGGCACTGCAATGGTCTGGAAGCAGTGTTGCCTTCGATGGCAACTGGCAACTGCGGCTTTAAACACCCCACCCCACCCCTAACCGCGACCGCAGCTACCTGGTGACCCTGGGAGGGCTGGGCCACCCTGGCGGCGTGATGCTGCAAGTGATCACAGGCGTGGGCCGCCACAGGTGCGCAGCACGCCCCATCGTTCAACCGGGATCCATGCCACATGATATGCAGCAGGTCGCCCGAAGCGTTGGTTCGCTGTCAGTCAGCTGGGCGTGCACATTGTTGAGCGCTTCCTCCCCTCTTCTCGCTTGCAACCTTGCGTGCAGCGCCGGCAACCAGCCGCGTGTGCTGCCGGCTGTGGTTCGCTACCTCTCTGATGCCGGCTACAAGTTTGAGGGAGAGGAGGGCAACCCGGGCATCATCAACGTGGCCATCGGCTGCTGAGGCAGCTGCACCCTTGGACAGCTGCTGGACGGGTTTGGCGCCGCCAGCCAGCCGCGAGCGAGCGAGCGCATGTGCAGGACCAGCGCTAGCTTCCCTGATGCCTCCCTTTGTGCGCTATCGCACCAATGCAACATCGGCCAACTTCACTGTGTAACAGACATGCTGCCGCCGGTGGCAACATGATGACACTCTGCCGGCAAGAATTGTTCCTGCGGATGGCTACCCTGCCCCACCCTGCCCCGGCAGCTGACAACTGACCTCCAAACCGCCAGGCTGTTCTTTGCACCAACATGAGCTGACATACAACATGTAACGGCAAGACGGTATTTAAAGGTTGTCTCATGTCGAAAGGTGAGACAGTGAGCAGTTTGCAGGCACATTGAAAACAGTGGGTAAGGGTTGGGCAGTTGGAGGAGATGGGACAGAGGGTTGCAGTCGCAAGTGTGGTTCATCAAGCAAACAGGCAGGCCCCGCTTGGCGCAGCGGGGATAAAACAATGTCGGCTCAGCAGCGCACGTACCACACACACTGCAGGGGCTGGCTGGTGCTGAGCAGAGCCAGGCGGTAGTGCGGCAGAGGGGCGGGCAGCGGGGCGGGCAGCGGGCCGGCCGTCAGGGATGGAAAGGGGCAGGGGCGGCCGGGGCGGGGTGCAGCGGCAGCGGCGGCCTGCTGCTCGGCGGTGCGGCGGTAGGGAGGCACGTATGGCTGGGTGCGCAGGA
>JADXDR010000120.1:28141-50580 GCA_025026875.1 Chlorella ohadii
GGAGCCAGGCGCTCGCAGGCGCGGAACATTTCGCTGCTCGGCGGCGCCGCGGCGCGGCACTGCGCCCAGATGCGCTGCACGTCTGCGGGCGGGCGGCGGGGCGGGCGGGCGGTGGCTGGGTTGGTACCGCAGCCGGTAGCTGCACAGCGCAGCGGCATGGCCAGCTGATCAATCCGCTTGCAGTGCCAGAGGCTGGAATTCAGGGTGCCACCTGTGCTGACGCAGTGCGCGCATGCATTGCACCTTGTGCCATTCCACTGCTACTGCCAAAGGCGCACCTAGGTGGACATCGGTGGGTCGAGTGTAGCCACCTTCCATCAGCCGCTGCAGGATGGCCGCGAAGCACAGGGGCTGCAGCAGGGAGGCAGGAGCAGTCGCAATGAAACAGGGCAGCTGCGCTGACATGGTGCACCTGCGTGCCGCCTAGCAAAGCAGTGCGCTGCCACAGGGGGAAAGAAGGCGCGCCCGGCCCAAGCGGCACGAGCATGTGGCAGATCTGCGGCGACGTACCCCGGCGGGCCCCGGCTGGTTGAAGTGCGCGCGCGCAAGCTCATGCTGCACAACCTTCAGGATGACCTGCAGTAAGAGGGGAGGGCGGACGCACGATCAGGGGCGGGGCACAACCAAGTGCCGGTGGCAGTGACGTGCCTGCTCTACCGGCGGCGGTGAGTGGTGCCCACCACTACCGCCCCAGGGCTGCATACCCCGCCTGCCCCGCTCCCTGCATGCTCGCCTGATGCACGCGCTGCGTCCAGGAGGGCCCCTCGGGCTCCAGGCCCTGCCGCATAGCGGCGCGAGGGGCAAAGAGAGGCGTGCGGAGGCTGGCGCCTCCCGAGCGCGTCGCAAATCGCTGCCGACAGCTCGCGCGTGCGGTTCAGGCACCGCCAGCCGCCTCAGGCCAGCGGCACGTGAGGCAAGCGCATTGTTCCCTTGCCACGGCCTGTCCTCTGCGCTGGAGCTCTGAAATACGAACTTACTTGATTATGTCGCGGCCCCCAGCAGCGATGCTCACGCCTGCACTGGCCTGCATGGGGATGCGAGCTGTGCATTTGCCCGCTGGCGAGACGGGTGGTCCTCCGGGAAGCTTGCGATCGCTGTCTGGCGCTCATTGCTACCATCAGACGTGCCGGCATGCCCTGTCGCGAGTGTTGACCTCGCTCCTCGGTGCGGGCCGCTGTGGGGCTTACCGGGCCGCCTGGGCGGTGCCAGCGCCACTGGACATCTTCCAGAGCAATCACGGAACCCACCCAGGGCGCCGTGGCCGCACCCAGCCACCTGCCGCCCACCCGCCGCCCGCCGCACTCCCCGCCTCCCACAGCAGGCAGCCTGCTTGCTGACCGCAACCCGCCATGCAGCAGCAGATCGCGCCGCTGGACTGCCTGGCCCACCTGGCCGGGCCCCCCGCCAACGCCAACCGCGGCGCTGCGGCGCTGCATGGTGGCCAGCTCCTTGCCTATGCCGCCTCGTCAGCTGTGGTGGTCGTGGATGTGAGCTGCTTGTGCGCTTGGCTGGGGCTGGTTTGAGTGCAAACCGGGCAGTGCTGCAGTTCCCTGGTGCATTGGGCAGCAGGTTGTAGGCATGCATGATTGCCGCGCTGCCCGCACACAGAAGCACCCATGTCCAGCACCGTGTGCGGCCCAACATGCTCGAGCCCCGCTGCACGGCTGCATGGCCGCAGGTCCAGCGCATAGCAGCGGCCACCACGCTGGCGGGGGCGCACCGCCAGGCCGCGGTGTCAGCACTGGCATGGTGAGCTGCTGCGGCCTGCTCTGCATGTCGTGCATGCTGCCAGGACGCTGGGGCATGTTGCGGCAGCATGGCAAACACCTCGGCGGGGCGGCTGGGCTACTCTGTTGCAGTCCGTCACAGCTGAGCACCCAAGCATCGTGATCGCTACAATTTAACTACCTCTATCATCATGCGAAATCCCTTCAGGCACCCCGGCGGTGGTCCCCGCGAGCCGCGTGCAACAGCGCAGCTGCGCCTGGCCAGCGGCGACGAGGAGGGTCGGGTCATGGTGTGGAATGTGAACACCGGAGCAGTCATTGCGGCTCTGGAGGACCCTTGGGCCTCTGCATTCGGCACAGCTGCCGGCGCTCGGCGACCGGAGGGCGGCGGCGGGCCTGCCCCGGGCCGCCCGCCAGTGGTGGGCCTGGCCTGGGCCACAGCTAGCCCCTCGGTGCTGGCAGTGCTGCTGGCACCCTGCATCCTGCTGCTGTGGGACTATCGCAGTGAGTGGGCTGGGTTTGGTGGCGTGGCAGCGGTGCTGGGCTGATATTGGCATGTATTCTAGGCCATGCAGAGCCAGTGGCTCTGCTGTGCAGTGCCGGTTGGTATCACATTGCGACTGCCGAGGCTGCTGCGCTGCTGCGTGCTGTGCCTTGCTCTTGATGCCACCCTGCTGCGTGCGCTGAATGCATTGCTGCCTCCCCCTGCCATGCAGCGGGTGGCATTGTGTGGCGCAAGGACTTCCGTGCTGCAGAGCCCTTCACCAGCCTGCAGGTGGGTGGTGCTGCGTTGTGTGTGCACAGCGGGCTGGCTGATGAGCGATGGGCTGTCATTTCATTTCCTGCACCGGCAACGGTACTGCAGGTGGATCCGCTGGACCGCCGCCGCCTGGTGCTGAGCGGCGCCAAGGGCTCCTTCATTGTGCTGTGGTGCGTTCTATCACTGTTTGGAATGCTGCATGTAACTTTCGGTTGCTTTGGAGCTCAGGCCGTCTGCACTGCACCAGGACAGCAAGACCCCATCCCTTGCCTGCACTTGCGCTTGGTGCATTCACTTCACGTGCACGCCTCTTTCACCATTCCAGCCTGACCAANCCGGCGGCCGACAAAGTCAAGCAGCAGCAGTATCAGGTACGGTGCCCATCTTGTCTGGCTGCTGCATTTTCTTCAAGGTGCCCTCGTCCTTGCCAGCATGACAGGTGTGTTGTCCGTCGGACTTGCGCCACGCATTGCCAATACATGTGAACCTCCTATGAGCACCAGCTGCCTCCCTGATGCTAACTCCGATGTGCACCCCCTTGGCAGGTGGACATTGGCACGGGCGGCACGCTGTGCTGCGCCTTCAGCGACACCCAGGACCTGCTGTTCCTGCTGCTGCAGCGCGAGGTGCGCGCATGCTGCAGTGTGTTGCATGGTTAAGGTGGTTGGCACCTGGGCAGCCAGGAGGGGAGCTTGCAAGCTGGGCCCCAGCCAACCAAACCCAACCGTGCTGCATCTGGGTTGAATGCAGCCAGGCGCTCAGCGTCTTTCTCACATTTCACTGCCTCCCTGTTGCAAATGCAGCTGATTGTGTTCGACCTGGAGTATGGCCAGCCTGCCGCATCCAGCCCCCTGCCTGCCAGCCGGGCGCCGCTTCACGACCTGCTGGGCTGCTACGGGCATGCAGGTTAGCTGCCCGCACGGCTTAGCAACGCCTGCCGTGGTTTGGCCTTGTGTCTGCTGACCAGTCGGAATAAAGATGGTATATTGGGCATGCAGCCTGCGCTGCAGACTACTTCGCTGCACACGATTGCATGTACCAAGTATCTTCACCCTCTTCCCTTCCCTGCGCCCAGCTGCTGGCAAGCCGCTGCGAGAGGGCGGCATTGATGTGCTGTACTGCTCACACAAGTGAGGCGGGGAGGATGGCTGCTAACGCATGCCTGCTAGCCACATTGCTAAGCTCGTTCAAAAGCTGCCCCTCGCAAGGTTCAGTGGCCTGACTCATTCCACCACACTGCCCATTCGGTGCAGGGATGGTTCAGTGTCTGTGTGGCAGCGCCACTCCCACCTGCTCACCTACTCGTGCCTGGGCGCCACCAAGCTGATGCCCCCAGCGCTCAAGTTTGGCTCCGGTGGGCGACGCGGGGCTCAGTCCTGTTGCAGCAGACCTGGCGGAATGCACTGCTGGGCTGGGGAGGAGGACTCTGTTGTGCCAGCAGGACTTATTCAGACAAAGGCAGCTGAAACAGCAGGAAAGCATGACTAAAGTGCGGCAGTGTTCTTCTCCATGCGGCCTCACATGAAGCCCCACCCTCAGCGCTCCCCGCCCCTGCAACCCACCCCATGTGCAGCGCCCGCCCTGCTGGCTCTCACTGGGGGCCTGTGGCGCGGCCTGACTGCGCAGCAGGGGACCAACACAGCAGCCGACCTCACCTCCCATTCCAGCCTGCTGAGCGGCAGTGGTGCAAGGCGGCCGCCAGGCATGGCCCGCCGAGTGTCTTCGGGCACAGATGTGGGCGGCAGTGGCGGCCTGGAGCGTACCGGCAGTGGCATGGTGGCGGGCGGCACCAGGGCTTCGTTGGATGCTGGCAGCAGCGGCAGCGCATGCTGTGGTGCAGAGCAGGAGGCCAGCGGGCACAGCGTGCTCCTCATGGGCGTGGCTAGCGATGGCCGGGTGTGGCAGTGGCAGCTGCCGCTGCTGTGCGGCACACTGCCAGATGCCAAGCCGTCTGCACTGCCCCCGGCCCCCAAGCCTGAGCTGCTCGGTGCGTGCTTATGAATGTTGCGCTTGGCATCCAGGTTTGGCAGGCAGGGCGGCGCTGCACTGGCCACACTGTTGTTGCACAGTTGTTGCACAGTGCCGCACATGCCTCCATCTGCAGCCCTCTGTTCTCACCCACCTGCTGCAGGCCTGCTGCACACGCTGCCCCAGCGCGTGACTGCATTCAGCGCCAGCCCCACCCCCGTGCCCCTGCCGGCGGCGCACGGCGCTGTGGCGCCGGTGGCTGCAGCCACGGCGGCAGGTGTGCTGGTTGGGGGCATGGTCGGGTGACGCGCTGCTGTGCCTAGCTTCGTGCCTGAAGTTGTTGCTGTCTCGCGGGTGGGAACATGGATGCTGAGTGAACCTGTTTGCCCTGTTCTCCTTCACATCTTGCCTCGCAGGCACAATCGAGGTGCTGGCAGTGCAGCAGGGCGCCCTGCTGCCGCTGCAGCTGGGGCCATCGGCCTCGCTGGCGGCCCACCCGGGTCCTGTGCAGGTGGGTGGGGCAGGATGCCGCTGCGCTCAGCCTGCACTTCGAGCCGGCTGGCTTTGGTTTGCTGTTGTGCATGCAGGCGTCTGTGGGGCATTGCCGCTGCGCCACTCCAGGCTTCCTGCCGAGTCGCAGCCCAGAGGATCATCTCGCCGGTGTGCCGCATTGCCGCTATGCTGCCTTCCATCTGCACGTCGTCACAGCACATGACCTCCCTGCCCGCTTGCCACTTGTCTGCTGCAGGGCGTGCGCTGGTTGGGTGCCTCCGCCCGCCTGGTGTCCCACAGCAGCGAGAAGGTGGCGGGTGGCTACCGCAATACCCTGCTCATCACAGGTGGGTGGGTGGTGGCTATTGAACTGTGAATAGTTTCACCCAGCGTTCCTGGCTTGCTTGAGCGCACGCTCGCAGTGCGGCATATCACGCCTCCTCCTGCATGGCCTGATGCAGATGTGCCCAGCCGCCTGAACCTGCTGGAGTGTCTTCGTCCTGATTACAAGCTGCTCTGTCCTATATCTGAAATTCCCTGCAGACGTGCGCAACCGGCTCAGCGTGCCGCTCCGACAAGTGCCGGTTGACCCTGTGCCGCTTGGCGGCGTGCGCGCCTCGCCCTCGGGCCGCTACCTGCTGCTGCTGTTCAGGTGCGGGGCCTGCAGCTGCCGGCCTCTCAGGGCTGCCCTCCTCTCAGGTCTTTAAAGTGGGGGGAAATGGTCAGGTGCTCTGAAAGATGCCGCTCAGGCAGCTGTGCTGCAGAGCTGGCTGGCGGCGCGATGGTACAGCGCATGCAGCTGTTTCACACACACTCTCATGGTGATGAGTGCATTCCATTGTGCCGTGCCGGCAGCGCACTCACATCCTCACAGCCCGATTGCACTCCCTTGCACATGCCCTCCCGCACTTCAGGGGCGCTCCCTCCGAGATTTGGTCGGTTGGCAGCGGCGCGGCGCCCGCCCGCCTGCGCCAAGTCGACCTGCAGTTCACCGCGGGTGAGCGCAAATGAATGTGGCCGTCTGCGCTTGTGCTCATGGTGATGATTCACCTGCAGCGCACTGCCGGCGGCGGCCTGGAAGTTCCATGTTGCTGGGTGACCCACGTGCGCGCTGCAAACCAGTCATATATGCATTGTAATGCATCTGCTGACAACTCCCGCTGCAGTGGAGTGGATGGTGCCTGCTGAGGCAGTCAGCAGCAGCGGCGGCGCACCCTGGGCCGCCTCGCCGCGTGCTGCAGAGCGTGCGGCGGCCGGGTGAGGGCGGGTGGGGAGTGCTCAGGAGACGTATGCGGTGAATTTTTTTGTGTCACTTGGGTGATGCAGCTGTGTGCGCATGCAGCCAGCAAGCAGCAGCAGCAGCAGCAGGCAACAAGCAGCATTTGCAGCACGCATGCAGCCTGCCCAGCGGGCTGTCTGCCCCACCTGTTGCCACCCTGCAGCTACCCGTATGCGTCTGAGGGAGGGGAGGAGCCTCCTGAGGAGCGGCTTGCATTCTCGCTGGCCGATGGGCGGGCAGGTGGGAGGTGTGGGCAAGCGTGTGAGCGTGCATGGTTCATGTGTGTCACCACCGATAGCCCACTCCACATACAGCAGGCAGTCCGCTGTGCGCCTGCATATACAGGCCGCGCATGGTGTGCCCAGCCCCTGCCTGGCAAGCTTCACCCGCAGTGTATGTCTACAGGGCACCTTGCACCTTGTGTTGAGCCTTGACCGCAGGGTTGCTGGGTATTCGGGGGCGGCGCATCTCCGACACTCGGCCCCGCCGCCCGACGTGGCAGGCCCTGGCCAATGGAGGTGAGCGATGCATGTTGTGTACTGTCACAGCAGGACTGTCACAGGAATGCATGGCAGAACCGGCATATTGGATTGGTTTTCATGCTCATCAGAGCACTCTCGCCGCGTTTGCGTCCTTCAGATTTCCGGGCGGTGGCGCTGGGCTCGTGGGGCAACTCTGTGCTGCTGGGCGATGCCGAGGGCACGCTGGCGCACTGGGACACAGGTGAGCTTTCCTGCTGCTCAGCCAATCCAGGGAGGCATGCTGCATTGTGCAAGTTGAAGCAACATTAAATGGCTGCCGAGGGCACGCTGGCGCACTGGGACACGGGTGCAAGAGCTGCGCGCTGCGTGTTGAACCAGGGGCTGCACTCTGCATTGTGCAGTCGATGCATGCGATCTACGTTCACATGGCATGAAGCAGCATCTGTGGACATGCACCTGCAGTACAGTTCCTGCCGGTGTCACCCCTCACTGCTCCCGAAGCACATTACCTTGCTCTCCCTGCACACGCGCCTGCAGCCAGCGGGCGGTGCGCCATGCTGGAGACGGGGCTGGGCCGAGTGCACCGCATCCTTGCAGGGCCGCCCCCCTCCGCCAGCTGGTATCCTGCGGCAGGTGCGGCTGCTGCTGTGTTTGTGTTTGTGGGGGGCCGAGTTGCGGATGCAGCCTACATGTTGAGATGCACTCGAACGGGCGGCCACGGTGCGGCTGTTGTGCAGCAATGCCTGCTTGCAACTGCCCTGCCCATAAGGCTGGCAACCTTCCCCTGTGCAGGTACCACCCAGGCGCGGCTGGCGGTGCTGTTTGCCAGCGGGCTGTGCGCTGTGTACGACCTGGATCAGCAGGTGAGTATGCAATTCATTACTTACCGCGACTCATTTGCGGTATTTCCAGCTGCATTAGTATGCCAGTGTGCCATCGCGCACATTTGACTCATTGGCTGTATTCAGTCATCTCGCAGGGCGAGCTGCGTCCCACGCATGTGACCGGCGCCGCCTGGGCGGCGCGCATCGGCCGCACGGCAGACGTGCAGTGGCTGCCGCTGCCGGCGCCCATTGGTGAGAGGGAGGGGTCGGCGTTAAGCAGGGGCTGTATCAGGTGCCATCTGAGGAGCGGTGTGCTGAATCCCATTGATGGTGCCCGCTGGCATGTGGTTGCCCCTCCCATTCACTCGCTAGCCTGCAGTGACTTTCTGCCGCCTCCTGACTTCCTACTCCCGCCACCACAGGTGGCGGCACAGTTCTGGCTGCCTCGCTGGAGGACGGTACGCTTGCGCTGTACGACGCGGTGCAAACCATGGAAGTTCGGCCGCGCCGCACCCGCATGCTGCGCTACCAAGCCATGCTGCACGCACCCCTTCCCAGCGAAGCAGCTGCCGATCAGCCGTGGGGCTTGCTGGCCGGCCCGCCCGTGGCGGCGCCGCCGCTGCTGCCGCGCGCCTGGGGCCTGCTGCTGCGCCTCCTGCTGCAGCGCGGGCTGCCGGAGGCTGTGTTCCGAGAGCTGGGCGCACTGGCTGCAGTCCTGACTGGCAGCGGCAGCGGCGGTGGGCCGCAGGCCAGCAGCCGCACGCTGCAGGCGGAGCAGGCACTGGAGCGGCTGGAGGGAGAGGTGCGGCGGGGTGGGGGTTGTGCTGTGTGGTGAAGCGCCCTGTTGGTTTTCAGCTGGTTTCAGCTGAGTTTCACACGGGTGTGTGCGGACAATAAGGTACCCGTCTTGCAGCCACCCAGCCTGGCCATGCCTTTCTGTAAAGCTGGCTGCCCTCTTCCCGCCTCGCTCCTGCAGGTGTGGTCGCGCCTGCCGCGCGCCTGCCAGGCGGCCTGGGAGCGCCTGCAGCAGCGCAGCGAGGCGGGGGRGGCGCCGGCCGNAANGNCGCCCGANGTTGNCGCCAGCTGCTGGACGCGNTTTCGGNCGGGAGNCAGGTGTGCCTGCGGTGCTGGCGTGGTGTTAGCCTGGGTGCCGGCATGTGTTGTTGGGTCGGTAAGTCGGGACCGCCAGGTTTCATCATGTTGCACACATATTGCACAGCGAGGGTCCGCCACCGTGGGACAGCTGATGCCAATGGCCCTTGCAACGCACTCCACTCACAGAGGACGAGGACGAGGCGGCCAGCAGTGTGCTGGACTTGGCGGCAGCGGGTGGCACGCCTGTGAGCCCCTCCTCCCGAGACGCCGGCAGGTAAGCAGCTGCTCTCACCCACTGCAGTGGGAGTGAGAGACCCCGGCGGAGGCAGGGTGGTCACAAGCCAGTGGTCCCGACGGGGAGGGCGAAGCATGCTGCGCATGTTGGCCCACCTCACAAAATGCACTTGCGCGTTATACCAGCAACAGCCCGGCAGGTGGAGGCGGCTCGCTGCTGTCTCTTCTCCAACCTTGTACCATACACATTCCAGTGCCTCACCCACCATGCGTTCAACCCACTTCCTCCCCCGCAGCTCGCAGCGCGATGAGGCGGCAGCCATGGCGCTGGGCCTGGCTGGCCGGGCCGGCAGCGCAACCGCGGGGTCTGGCCGGCGGCGCAGCGAGCTGGCTTCCACTTTCAAGAGCCTGGGTGGGGCTTTCAAGGGGATGGCCAAGGACGTGGCTTCGGTCAGCAAGAGCCAGCTGAAGAGCCTGGTGAGTGGAAAGAGCTTGCTGGTTGGCGATGCCGCTGATCTGCTATGCACAAGTTGGGTTATTGCAAAAGCTGGGTTAAGGAACTTTGGGTTTGGCAAAACGCTGGGTAGGCGTGTTGGGCAATGAAAACGACTCAAGCCCTGCTGAAATGTCAGCCATTGGCCTGCCATGCTTGCAGGCGGGTGCAGGCGGGCGGCAGCAGCTGCAGCTGATGACCGTTGCGGCCGGCATTTCGGACGGTGGGTGGACGCAGCTGTTTGGGCTCGCAACGGGCATTCGAGAGCCGCTGCTTTGTTGGGCCTTCAGCTGCATTATGCATCCCAACTCTCAGCTTTCATTCCTTTCTTGGCGCCTGTGCAGGCTACGAACACAGCCCNTCGCGCACCGCCTTCACTTCACTNGGTTGCCATGCTGCACGCAATCGCCACGGCACGCGGCCAGCCCGCGCTGCTGAGTCCGGCTGAACTCACTGCCTATGGCGCTGCGCTGGCCAGCCACCGCACCGCGGACCGCATGGCCTTTGCAGGTGGGGATTTGTTCCCCTGCTTGAGCCTGCTGGCTCGGCACACTGCAGCTGCCCTTGCATGGATGCGTTTATAACATGCAGCAACCCGCGATCCTGTTGGGCCAACCTAGTCGCAACAATTAGGACAATATCTGTGTGTCCTCACTCCGCCTGCCGCAGCTGAGCTGATGGGCGACGAAGCAGAGGCGACCTTCTGGCGCCGCCTGCCTGCCACGCTCGCCTGGCTGCAGCAGGCGCTTGAGACCAGCAGGCGCCGCAGCAGCGGCGGCAGCGGTACGAGCGCTGGAGGCAGCGGCCGTGCTAGCAGCATGGATGATGCAGCACGCGGTGCGCCGGGCCTGGCGCGGGTCAGCGGCGGCTCGAGCAGCGCAGCTGGCGGCCGGCCGCCGCTGGGAGACGCCAGCTTGATGGGCAGKGGTGTGGGACCATCTCCCAAGTTTGGCAGCAGCGGCTACAGCAGCAGTGCGGCAGCCTTCTCCAGCGGGGCAGGTGGCGGCAGTGGAACAAGTAGCAGCGGCGGCGGCAGGCGGCTGTGGGAGGAGGGTTTGGAGCTGGAGGAGGCTCGGGAGCGCAGCGGCTGGCACGAGCAGATGAGCCGGCGCGTGTTTGAGGACTCGGAGGACCTGCAGGTGTGTTTGGGTTTGCATTTCGATGTACAGAATGGTAGAATGCAGGTCAGGGGTGTGGCTGCTGGTGCGTGTTGGAGGACCTCGGAGGACCCGCAGGTGCGGTGCATCAAGAAACACATATGGAGGGGAGGTGGAACACCCAGGGCACTGCCGTGTGTGCCTGTTGGGCGACTGCCCCGCTGCAATGCACGAGTGCTACAACTGTAGCTGTCACGCCGCATTTGCAGGAGAAGCGCGTGCTCGAGTACGTGGCGCTCGGCGACTTCCAGACCGCGGTCGGCTTCCTGCTGGCCTCGCCGCCCGACCGCTCCACACGGTGAGACTGATGCAACTGATCTGCTGCTGCTTATTATCCATGAGGTGTCCAGCACAAAAAAGAAACGCTCACACAGTGACGCTCCTTTGTCATGCACTTGCTCTCAAAACATTGTGAGCGGGTTTGCTCTGAACTGAACAGTGCGGTCCACAACTCAAACCCTCGAAGTTTTTGCCCGCTCTCAACTCCACCCTGCCCATGCAGCTACTACCGCGACGCGCGGTGCACGCTGTGTTTGATTTTGCTGAGCACCCTTGCCCCTGCCCATGCAGCTACTACCGCGACGCGCTGTGCACGCTGGGCATGGCCTTTGCCTGCGGCCTGCAGCAGGCGGGCGGCGCGGCGGGCGCCCTGCTTGCAGGGGCAGGGACAGCGGCTGCGGGCACAGAGGACTCTGCGGCACGCACTCTCTTTGTGCAGGCGAGGTTCTGTGACTGTGTAGGGGGTTGGCTTAGAACTGGTACGGTATGGTCTGGGTGCTGGCGCTTGCAAACCAGCTGCCCACCTGCTCTCGTCTGCCCACCCGCTCTGCATGCACTCTCTGTCTTGCTGCTTCCCTTCCCTGCAGGCCGCCAAGGTGATCACTGCCAACGCCGCATCGGTGGGCGACACGCTGCTGGGCGTGCCGCTGCTCTGCTCCACAGGTAATGTAGCATGCCCTCCTTGCGCATATCAAGTATCAATCATCAACACAGAACTGATGTCGATATACGTGCCAGGCTGAAGTGGCCCCCCCTGTGCCCTCTCAACCGCAGGCTAGCACGCGGACGCGGCGACAGCTGCCTTCAATACTCAATGCCTCCACAAGTCTTCAATCTGCCCTTCCAAATGCAGGCCAGCATGCGGATGCAGCGAGCATCCTGCAGGACTCTGGGCTGTGGCGCTACGCCTCCGCCCTGGTGGCCCACTCCCTCAGGTGCGTGGCTGCAGTGCTTGCTCGCCTCACCATTTTAGATGTAGATTGGGTTGCGTTTCCGAGAGTAGAGTCTAACCAAGGCAGCTGCCAGCCCTGGTGGCCCACTCCCTCAAGTGCGCGGCTGCTGGAATGCTGCCTGGAACCGCCTTTTGATTGTGTTGCATGTCAAAGGACAGCAGCCTGTTCTGTATGGGTTGTGCCAGTGGGTCGTTGTTGCACCGGGATGCCATTACTTATCGCCGGACGCAGCGTGGCATGCCGCGGTTTCTGGTGCCATGCTGTCCCACTCCGCCATCCACCCGCCTTGCACTTTTGCTCTGCCTTGCGCCAGGGATGCGGAGCGTGCAGCGGCTATGGAGCGCTGGGCGGCGCACGTGGCCGCAGCAGAGGGGCGGCCCTGGGCAGCTGCCGGCCTGCTGGTGGCGGCGGGGGCGCTCAAGTCGGCCCTGCAGCTGCTGCGCCAGGTGGGCCGCATGGTTCGGCAAGTTGCCAAAATGTGTATGTTTGTGCCTGGTTCCAGCTGTGACTGACAGACTGTGGGGCAGGAAGCCAGAGGGCGGCGGCGGCATGAGCTGGCAGACTTGACCAGGCTGACTTCAGTTGCATATCTTTGATCTGCTGTGCCCGCATCCACCCCGCAGCACGGCCTGCCCGACGCCGCGGTGGGGCTGGTGGCAGCCTGCCGCGACGCCGGCCTGCCGCTGCAGCAAGCGGTGGGTGCAGCAGGAGGGAGCACTGGGTCCTTCACGGCGGCGGCCGGTGGAGCAGGGGAGCTGGAGAATTTGTTCGTGGGCTCTGGCCAGGCGGCCCGCCCACCGCAGCGCTTCAACTCATGTGAGGGAATGCAGCGGATGTTCAACACTGTGGTGCCTGCTGTTTGGAACAGTTGACTTGTGGTGGTGCTCTGCATGCATGCGGCCTTTCCGCTCGCCCCTGTATGTGCCAGGAGCTGGTTGCATGAGACCCCTAACTCCACCGCCTCTCAACCCTCCCCTGCCCCACCGCAGCCGGTGAGCGGCTCCCAGCCGAGGCTGCGGCGGCGAGCGGCGACCAGCCAGCTGCGGCGCAGCTGCAGCGCACCGGCACCCTGACCGACTACGAGCGAAGCGAGACTGCTCGGGACTTCCAGCTGTATGTGTGCGAGGTGCTACAGCAGCTGTAGGTCTGCCACCTGGCAGGGAGGCATGCAAGTCGCTCCTCATGCAATGCACACCACTGTGCATAGAACTTGTTTAAACTTGTGCACAGTCCACCTGCCATGTGTAACGTGACGATGGGCTGTTAGCAGCAGTTATGGTTTGTTAATGCCGGCAGCATGTACAGTTGTCCCAGCTTGCTGTGCGGAGGTTCTGAATGTGCACGGTATGTTACAAGCATACTGCCAAAGATTGTGCAAGCACAAGCAGCAGGACTTAATCATGTCAATGCCATAGCGGCACCTACGGTTCACCAGAGATCTGCAGGTGCGGCGCACATTCGGCCAGCTGGGCCAGCACATGCGCCGGCATCCTGGCAACGTCTAGGTAAAGGTAGCGCAGGCGCGGCAGGCGGCACAGGATGCCATCCACATCAGCAGTGGTCAGGACCAGGAGACTGCTCTCCGCAAGCGACAGCTCAGTCAAACTAGTGGCGGCGGCCAGCGCTGGCGGCAGCCTGTCCCAGCAGCCGTGGGCCAGATCCAGCGATTCGAGGCCTGGGCGCATGGGGCATTGGGGCGGATTGCCTAAGACTAAGCTCACGGGGGACTACAGGCAGCATGCACCTTGCGTGAGGATCAAGGGAGGTTGATGAGTGGAGGGCATTGGTGCGACAGGGTGACAGGGCGTGCAGGTGACATGCACTGCAATGCACAAAATGCCGCTGCAGCATCGGGCAACCTGCCCCTGCTGAGCACAGCAGGCTGCCTTGCGCAAGGCCCCCCACAGGCAGGCCCCTGGTCCAGCTCACTTGATAGGTACGGGCCAGGCGGCAGCTCTTTGAAGGAGCTGCCCCTCAGGCACAGCTGCCGCAGGCCCGTGCGGTTGATGACGGCGGGCAGCGCTGAGGGTGCATCTGGAAAGCCCATCAGGGCCAAGCTCTGCAGCCGGGGCGCCTGCTGCAGCAGCGCCTCAACCACAGCCAGGGCACCAGCATCTGGGAATTTGCAACTGGACAGCCCCAGGCTGGTGAGGTGCCCCAAGGGGCAGCTGAGCACCGCTGGCAGCAGCAGGTAGCTTTGGTTGATCCGCAGGCTGCGCAGCTGGCTGGGCTGTGTGCCAGCTGGCAATGCTGCCGCCAGCAGCTGCTGCAGGCTGGCCGTGCTCTCGATGCCACGCAAGTATAGCTTCCACCACGTGCTGTCTGCATGCGCACAGCGTTCTAATCTGCAGGTTCCCAGCACGGCGCCGCCCACCTGCAACAAAGTGGACAGGGCAAATGCCGGAAGCTTGCACAAAGCAGATATCCGGCGGGGCCAACGCCCCACAAACGCACGTCATGCCTTAGGCAGCCGCTTGCATTGCAGTCCCGATACACACACTCGAGTGCGTGGGCCAGCCTACCAGCCTATCACGACAGGTCAAGCACCGGTAGGTCGTCACAACATCCAGTGGATGCACTGCTCTGACTCCCCATGCCATGCTGCTGAATGAACGCGCACCTGCAAGCTCCCTCGCGTGGGCTCAGTCTGGACGCTGCCAATATCCAAGCTCTGCAGCTGCCGCAGTTGTGCCAGCAACTGCTGTGGGTCGACATGCAGCGCGCCGGCCTGCCGCATTTCCTGCCAGCCCAGCCTCCGCAGTTGGGTGAGCGCAAACACAGCGCTCAGCTCTGGCAAGGGGCTGCAGCTGTCGAGGACGAGGCACGTCAGCTGAGTGAGGTGCTGCAGTGCGGTGGGCAGCCCAAGTGGGATGTCACAAGCGCTAAGCTCCAAGGACAGCAGCCACGGCAGGCTGGCCAGGGCTACAACAATGCGGCTGGGCAGAGCGTCCTCACACTCAATCCAAAGCTGTGTGAGGCTACTCAAGCGCTGCAGCGCTGCTGCAGCACCTGCGTCCACAAGCACCCACCCCAGGCGCAGCGACTGCAGGGTGGCGGGGCTGAGGTGCGCCAGCACGCTGCTGCCCAGCTGCCACTCAGCGCCGCTGTCGGCTGCCAGCTGTTGCATGTCAATCAAAGTACCATCATAAGCATCTGGATGGCTGTCCTCTACCAACAACTGGCTGCAGCGCAAGTGCTGCACAAACCCGCCAATGCGGCGCAGCAGGAGAGCCTTGGCGGCAAACCACTGCCGCGTCTGCCCCACCTCGCGGGCAGTATCAAGGGATTCCACAGTGAGCGCCAGGAAATGCCACAGCTCCGGCTCCGAGTAAAACACCTGGTGCCAGCGGCGGCTGACCAGCGTGATCACATCCTGCAGGGCGCGAGGAAAAAGGGAAGGTGGGTGCAGCCCGAGCGAGCGGCGGCAGCGACAAGCGGCGGCGCCGGCGGGCACCAGCAGCCAGACCCCAACCCGCCCCCCAGCGCTCACCCCGGCCTCCTGGGCTGCGGCAGCGAAGATCCTGCCCAGCAGCGGGTCGGGCAGCGCCTCCATCGCAGAGTTGGCCGCTGCGGGCGGGCGAAGGGTTTAGGTGGGCTGAGTTGCCTCTTGAGGAAACTGGGCGGACGGTGGGAGGTTCCAATGACCAGCCGCATATGCGAAAGCGCCAGCAGAGCTGGCTCTGGCCGCCTGCGCCACGCCAGCTCGGCCGTCGCTGCCGCGGCATGCCGGCAAGCACAGCAGCGATCAAGCGACTGGGCAGCTTGGCTGGAAGAGCTCCTTTACAAATTCAAACTGCCTAACAGTAAATATACGATGGAAAAATGAATCTCGATCAACCCGACACATCGAGGCCAGCAAGAAGCGCTGCCCATGTCGCTCGCCACCCTGACGCTCGCCGCTGGGGTGGTGCCGCGGCAGTGGTCTGTAGCAGCAGCAGACAGGCCATGGTAGTGGGCACACACGCTGCCCAGCTGTGCAGTGCTTCTCCTGTGCGTGAATGTGACAACAGACGTACATAAGCAGCAAAAGCCTGTGGATCAGAAGCTCAGCTGCTGTCATGCCACCTCAGAAATGTGCAGCTGCGGCATGCGCTGCGACAGCTGGCCCAGCACATGCAGCGGCATCCTGCCAACATCCAAGTGGAGCCGGCGCAGGTGCGTCAAGTGGGACAGCACGTCATCAATGTCAGCGTCGTTCAGGACCAGGCGGTTACTCCTCGCCAGCGACAGCGACGTCAGGCTGCTTGCGGCAGTCAGCGCCGGCGGCAGCCTGTCAAGGTTGTTGCAGCTCAGGTCCAGCGACTCGAGGCCTGAGCGCAGGGGAAAATGGTGGACGGCACGGGATTGGTTTCGGCAAGCTGATGGCAATTGTAGGTGGGACACAACGCAACACATCTGAATGCCGCAGCAAGCCCCAGTGCGACGGTTTTGCCAGCACTGTGGCCGGCAGATCAACCCATATAGGCCCCCAGGCAACTCACCTGACAGGTAGGGGCCGGGCGGCAGCTCGGTCAGCCCATTGTCGGCGAGGCTCAGGTGCTGCAAGCCGGCTAGGTTGATGAGCGCTGGTGGCAGGGGCTGCAGCCCCTGCAGCCTCAGGTGGTGCGTCGAGCAGCGCATCAAGGTGAGGCTCAACAGCCCAGGCGCCTGCTCCAGCAGCGCCTGAATCACTGGCGCTGCGCTGCCACTGTAAGAGGTCGAGCTGCAGGAGACCAGCTCCAGGCTGGTGAGGTGCGCCAAAAAGGGGCAGTCGACTACAGACTGTAGCGGCAGGTTGCTGCCAAAGATTCCCAGCCTGCGCAGCTGGCTTGGCCGTATGCCGGGCGGCAGTGCTGCGGCCACCGGCTGCTGCAGGCCGGGCACACTCTCAATGCTCCGCAGCTGCAGCTCCTGCACCGTGCCAGCTGCCCGGTTGTAGCCCTCCACGGCGCAGCCCCCGAGCACAGCGTCGCCAACCTGCATTGAGGTGGGTTCAAGGGTAGCAGGAAGCTCACAGTCAATGGACGAGACCGGGACATGTGGCACCTGCGTTCAACAACCAGCGTGCCTGGGCCATGGTGCTGCCATGCGTCAAGCTGCCCACCTGCATGTGTGCTCGCCCAGAGCTGAAGCTGCTGATGCACCAGCTCTCCAGCTGCGGCAGGCGAGCCAGCACCTGCTGCAGATCGAATTCCAGGACGGACCACCGCTGCTCGTGCCAACCCAGCTTCCGTAGCCGTGTCAGCGCAAACACAGTGCTGAACGGCGAGTCAGCGCTTGCAACATCGAGCTGTGTCAGGCGAGTGAGCTGACGAAGTGCCGCTGACAGCCCCGGCATTTCCTTGCTGCTCAGCTGCAGAGACAGCAGCTGGGGCAGCCTGAGCAAGGTCGCCAGAAGGCTGCTGGGTAGCATGCCTCGGTAGTCAACCTGCAGCTGTGTCAGGCCGGTGAAGCGCCCGAGCGCTGCTGGCAAAGTTGCATCCACAGGCACCCACTCCAGGCGCAGCGACTGCAGGGTGGCGGGGCTGAGGTGSGCCAGCACGCTGCTGCCCAGCTGCCACTCGCTGCCGCTGTCGGCTGCCAGCTGCGCCGTGTCTAGTGGCGTCTTGTCGCCGCCAGTCCCAAGCACCTGGCTGCAGCACAAGTGCTGCACAAAGCCGCCGACGCGGCGCAGCACGCTGGCCTGCGCAGCAAAGCACTGCCGTGCCTGGCCCTGCGAGGCGGCCCGGTCAAGCGGTTCTGCAACCAGCTCCACACACCGCCAGAAGTCAGGCTCCGAGTAAAACACACGGTGCCAGCGGCGGCTGACCAGCGTGATGGCCGGCTGCACAGGGAAAGGAGCAGAGGGCGGCGGTGAGCGAGGGGTAGTGGGCAGCAGCGAGCGGCAGCGGCGCAGCCNGTCGCCCCACCCCCAGCNGCTCACCCCGTTCTGTCGCCCTGCCGCGGCGAGTATCGTGCCCNAGCAGCGGGTCGGGTAGGGACTCCATCGAGGCGCCGAGGGCTCGGGGTGGGCGGAAGGGCTTTTGGGTGCACTGAGGCGCCTGGGCGTTCTGGGGCAGGCGCATACCGACACCGACAGGCTGCTCCCGAACGCCGGCAGGGCCTGTGAGAGCCCCGACCGCGCTGGCCCCGACCGCGCTGCGCCGCCACCTCGTCGGGGCGCTTCGCGACGGCAAGCCTTGCGCACATGCCTCAAGACACCCTCTCCAGCACCGAGCTGGGTGATCTGGGATTTTCTGCATGGATGCGCAGTGAGTCGAGCTGGAAAATTAAGGTAAGCAGCGGGCGCTGCCACAGCATGCTGCTTGCCGTGGCTGCTCCCGCAGATGGGCCCTGCAGCGTCATGGGCCAGCACACGGCCACACCAAACGGGCAGCTTGCTTCCCAGTGTACATCTGCTGAACACAAGTCACCCAGACCAGTTCACAACCTGCAGCATATGCTTCCTGTCCAATCTGCTCTCCAGCTGAAACACTGCCGCCTGCTATACATTACAGTGCCGCCGTGCCAGCCAGGCGGCGCGCTGTAGTGCAAAACAGAGAGATAGGGGGGAGGCATACAGAGAGAGGTCAAGTCCAAAAGGTCTCTGCAAATGCGCAAAGGCATGGGGAAAACAAACAGCAGGGGTGCGACGTGCGGGGCAGTGCATACCGGCGAGCGGAAGGAAGGCAGGGAGCGAGAGCATGCAGGCGAGTGGGAAAATGGCGGGAAAACGGGGCGGAGTCATTTGGCGGGATCGGGGCATGGAAAAAATGCAGTGGAGGCAAGCGAGGGATACGTGCAGAGGCAGCGGGGAGGGCAGAGGCTGCAGGTAGACAGACGTGGGGCGGACAGACTTTTTTGGAGCCACATGCCTGGCAGACGGACATTCGAAGCAGGCATATGGCAGACAGACTTTGAGGGGGCACATAGTACAGTATTGGAGGGCATGCATGCGGGGCTGGGAGAGAGGCAGCGTTGTTCGGAACACGGGCAGTTCCGATCGCATGGCAGCGTGAGTGGCGTCACTGCGGCGCCAGCAGCAGCCGGCTGCTCAAATCGTCAAGTGTGGGTGGCGCGTGTGCGGCGCTGATGTGGCAGCTAGGAGGGATGAGCAGCAGCGGGTGCTGGCTGCCTGTGTAAAGTGCATGATGATGGGTGGGTGCTGATGTAAGACTGGCGTAGCATGGACTCTACTGATTCTGGCAGACGGGTCGGTGGGTGGAGTGATATTGCCGGCCCCTTGTGCGGTGCAGGGCCGCCCTCACACCTTGGCTGCAGCCACGCCAGCCGCCTCTGCGCGCTGCTTATAGCTGTCACGAGCCTCGCGCCACTGTGGCAGGGGATGAGAGGAAGTGAGGGTGAGGGGCGAGGCCAGGTAAGCAGCTGGGCAGCTTAGATAGCAGCTGGCTGCAGGCACATGCCGCCNAATTTTGCAGCCAGCANTGGGCTACGTCAGACATCTGCCTGGCTCAGCATATCCCTGCTGCTCGGCTGCCCAACGAGATACAACCAGCAAGCAAGCAAGCAGCTCCCAGGCAACACGCACCTTGCTGGAGCGGTTGGCAAAGGGTGTGTCGCCGTAGCGGTTGCCGCTGTCAAACCGGCTGTAGCGCTTTTCTCCCTCCGACAGCGTGGCTGCAATAAAGGGGAGCAGGAAGGCAATCAGCGGCTGGCAGTTCAGTACATTCCATTAAAATGCAACGCAAGAGCCCGGCAGACCCTGCCAACTGCATTTAGCAGCGGAGTGCCACAGCAAAATGCAGTCCCCAATGCACCTGTCAGCTCCGTTTCCGACATCCGCCGCTTGGCGGCACGGCGGCTCGCAAACGCCAGGACCGCAGACAGCCTGCAAGGGCAGGGCAGGGAGTGGTAGAGAGTGGTCAGGCCTTCGCCATCAAGCAGGGCAGCTGCCGGGGTGAGGACATGCAGAGCTGGGGATGCAGGGCCAGCCGCACAAGCTGCAGCCAAGCCAGGCAGCAGCTAGCGGGCAGGAGCAACACCAATCCGGAAGCAGCACAGGCACCGGGCAAATACATGGGGGCAGCAGCAGAGAGCAGCTAGGAGGCAGCATCAACTCACGCCCACAGGCCGACCTCCGACCAGCCCATGGCCCACACTGCCGTGCGCGCATCGTGCTCAGGCACTGAGGCATTGTCGGCGCGCACGCCGTAAATGGTGCCAGTGGTTGCTGCCGCAATCCACCTGCGGGCAGGCAGGTGGGGAGGGCAGGGAGGAGCGGTGACTGCCTCAGGCCAGGCAAACATGGTGTGCACTGCGGGGGTGCTTCTGCCTCGCACACCAGCGGCATGTTTCAGACAGACCAGGCCCAAACCCAAGCAGGCGCCCTCCCAGCTCACCAGCACGTGAGCAGCAGCAGCCGAACGAGGTTTGATACAGCCAAGCAGGGCAGCAAATGTTCAGCCGGCGGCAATCCACTCACCAGCGCGTGAGCAGCAGCGACAGCCAGCCCTCGCAGCACCCATGACAGATTGAAAATGCCAGTCAAGCAACCAACTACTCAGGCACCCGTCCAGCTTACCAGCACGTGAGCAGCAGCGACAGCCAGCCCTCGCAGCAGCCGCAGCAGCGGCGGCCGCGCCCGCGGGAGAAGAGCTGCGGAGGGGAGGGAGGGCAGGGCAGAGGTGCAGGTAAGTGCAGCTGTGCAGCACAAGCGTGCGGATAAGGCGTGCACCTCTAATGTGCATGTTGCTGGGCAGCCGTGCTTTCCATTCGCAGACCAGATCTTGGCAAACAAGCTGCGACAGAGCTTCGAGAGGCCGGCAGCCATGCTGGCAATTTGCCGCCGGTACGACGCGCAGCAGGAGGCGCAAGCACTCGCCTGGGCACGTGCTGCGAACAAAAAGCGCACCTGTGTAATGAGTAGGAAGACCGAGGCGGCCAGGCTGACAGCAATCACCACATAGGTGAAGGCGCACAGGTTTGTTCTACGGCAGGGAGGAGCGAGCGAGTTAGGTGAGCGCGGCGCGCGGCACAGCTGCACGTGAATTGCAGGCAAACAGCTGCTGCGCTTGCCACGCATCCGCACGATTGCAGTCTGTGCATCCTGATCGGCAAAAAAGCTGCAGAGCGCTGCCACCGCAACAATGCTTGGGTTCTGCCCTTCCTGCCACGCACCCGCCGGTGGTCATGAGGCACACATTGTTGGCCGAGGTGTGGCTCCACCAGCTGCACATTGCATGGGAGACACTATATTCAAGAGCTGCTGGGGAGGCAGTCCGCCAGCTTGCTGCGGCACTGCAGGCGTGCAGGGCGAGGCTGAGACTGAGCCCCACCGACGCGCTCAACGCGGCACAGGCGGGCCCTGCCCGGCACCCACCTGGGGTTCCAGTTGAAGTTTCCTTTCCAGGTCCACAGCACCTCGCTGACCACCACAGCAATGGCCACCGACAGCGCTATCTGTGGTAGGCAGCGGAGGGGACGGAGCGGCGGAGGTTTTGAGTGCACGGACGGCAGGCGGGAGCGGCCCCATCCCAGCGCTCAGCTGCCGACGTAGCTCCCCGGCAGCGGCGCGGGGTGGTWGGGCCCCMGCGGCCCGCCCACGGCCCGCCMCCTTGCTCCCTGACCCCGCCTGCAGTGTGCGGGCACTGCAGTGCTGCACGGAAGCGGCCCCGCCGGGGCAGCGCCGCGCCTGCGGCGGCGCACGCAAACCTCGAGCGGCGCCCCGCACCTGCAGCAGCGCCAGTAACACGCTCCAAAACCCGTGACTGGCGCCCAAGCCAGCTGTGGGACAGAACACCATGTTGGGCGGCCTACACAGCTCAAAGGGGCTGCAGGGCCGCGGCACGGGGAGTAGGCACGCGCGAGCACGGGTTTGCGGGTCGCTGGCGGCTTGGGGGACGCTTGTGATCGAGGGAGAACGCCGGTGAAGGCGAGAATTGGTCGCTGGGGGCGCAGGCAAGTTGTGCCTCTGCTCGGCGCATTTGCCACGCAGCCCTTCTTCCCGCTGGCGCCCCTGGGACCCCGCATTCGATCCCCCGACACATGCGGGGTACTGCGTTGCAAGGCTGGCCTTGAACACAGCGCACAGACGCCACCCAGACCAGCCCACCTTGCGACTCGGGCTCTCCCTCGCCGACCCCGCCCGAGCGTGACCGCGACCCATGCCAGTAGCCTTGACCGGACTGCAGTGCAGGCGAGGCGGCAGAGGGGCGCTGCCGGCGCGCTTCCGTGACGGGCCTTGCAAGCTTTTTTCGGCCCACCCCGCCCCCTCCGCCACCCTCCCCCGCTCATGAAACCCCTGGCCCGCCTGATCGTGCGCCCGCAGGGCCCGGATAGACGGCTCCCTCTCGCGACGGAGCCCTAGCAGCGTCCTCGACGAGCCGCCGCCCACCCCACGCACGCCACGCAGCCCGCACGTGACATGTAGCGCCAGCACCCCCCCGCCAGCCTCGCCGCGCCTGCCGAGCCGGCGCTGGCCCGGCACGCCGCACGCCGCAGCGGCTGGGGCGCTCGCGGCCGAGGCGCCGCCCATGCCCCGCAGCCCGCTCGCAGCCAGCGCGGCCCCCAGCAGCAGCGAGGCGGAGCAGCAGGCCAAGCCCGTCTACGACTGCTTCGACGTGGCCACGCAGGTGGGGAGGCGCCGCAGCAGCAGCAGTACCGACTGCGCCCCGCCGGCGCCCTGCTGGCACATGCCGCCGGTGCCTCCCTCACTGAACACGGTTCACACCCATTCCGCCCCCTGCAGTCCCTGGCCGTGAACCTGACCCTAGACGAG
>JADXDR010000120.1:60034-76997 GCA_025026875.1 Chlorella ohadii
GCGTAGGGGTGCAGCATCATGGGCGGCCGCTGCGCGTGCTGCTCGTGCTGTGCCGCCTGCGCCGCCTGCGCCGCGGCCAGCGCCGCCTGAAGGCTGTCCTTCTCTGCGGCGGCCTCGTGCAGCTGGGCGGCCATGGCCTGGTTGGTTTCCTCGGCCAGAGCGAACCGCTGAGCATACTCGGCCTTGGTTGCCTGGGGGTCAAACGAGGGCAGGCGCGGCAGCGAGGGGTTCATGCAAAGCAGGTGCTGCACGTGTACGGCGAGGGAGAGGTGGGGCGGGGAACGTGCTGCACAGGCATGGTCGCTGCCCCTCACCCCGGCCCAGCAATGACATGCCCCCGCACCCAACGACACATGCGCATGCCCATGCGCCCATGCACCCACCACCCAGGCAAGCCACCTGCACCCACCCATCTCACACCCACCTCGAACTCAGCGGCCGCCTCTTCCAGCGCCTGCCGCTCCGCCAGCAGCGCCTGCTCCCGCCCCGCAAGCTCGGCCTCGCGGCGCTGCCAGCCGGACGCAGCCTCCCGCTCCCGCTCTTCCACCGCCGCCTGCCGCCGCTTCAGCTCCCGTTCCCTGCAGGGGGGCACAAGCATTTCAGCGCAGGTGGGTGCTGGAAATAGGCAGGCAACAAGCATTGAGCTCTTCCACCGCCGCCTGCCGCCGCTTCAGCTCGCGCTCCCTGCAAGGGAATACACATGGGCATGGAGTCGGCAGGTGGGTGCTGGGGCGAGGGATGCACTACGCGTGGGGGCCAGAGCTGGCTGCCTTGCGGCGCTCACACTCAATGGGTGCTGGAAGGCGGAAGGGCAGGAAAGCAACACAGCCAACACCGGCGGCCCGGGCGGCAGCACCACTCGTTGCGCAGCTGGCCTCATGCCGCTCTATATGCAGAGCGCACAGCCTTCAATGCAGCCACACACAGCATTCAGCATGCCACACCGCAGCCCGGCCACGGCCTGGGAAGGCAGGCAGGTGGGTGGTGGCAGGCGGCGGCGGCGGCGGCGCTCACCGTTCGGCCAGCTTCGACTCCCGCTTGGCCAGCTCCTTCTCCTTGTAGCTGACATCGTGCAGCCTGCAGGGAGGTGCGCGAGGGACAGCGCTTCGTTGAGTGGTGGTCAGCGCGCGGGAACGCGGCGTGGGGGCCTGAGGGGCGCCGCCGCGGTGCTCCATGACCACCGGCAGCACTCACTTGGCGTTGAGCAGCTCCTGCAGCCGCTGCCAGGCCTCCTGCAGCCCCTCGGCCGCCATGGCGATTTTCTCTGCTCCCTGCGGCTCGCCGAGGTGCTGCGCCGCTGCTACCAAGTGCCACAATTGCGGGGTTGCAGCGGAATGGTCGGAGGCTGCGGGAGGCAACTCAATTGGGCGGTCCTGAGATGCAGGGCGGCAGCGAGTCGCATACCGGCCGCTGACCTGCCTCGCCAGTGCAGCATCGTGCTTGCATTGTTTTGCAGTGGACAGCAGCCCGCACGGCAGACTTCCGCGAAGCTGGGCCAGCCTCGCCTCACGCTCAGACGGGCTCCTGTGCCGTTCGTAGTCTGTTAGGAAGTGATCGGCGCAGATCAAAACTGCTCAATTGCCCTTTGGGCTCCTCCAGCCCCCCGCCCAGGTCCGTGCCGCCTCCCTGCCTCGCCCCAGCGTCCGCGGTTGCTTCTGACATCGGGGCCTGGTAGTGCAGAACTGTTGCCGCTGCGTGCAAGCGACCCCGAGCAGCCGCATGCCCCGCCGCCGCCCGCGATGTGTGCACTGCAGCGACGGCTCCCAAACCTGCACCCTACACCCTGCAGGCGACGGCTGCAGCCTGAAGCAGGCTTGGGGCTGCCATGGCGGACGTCTGGGACGAAACGGTGTGGGGCGAGGAGGAGGACGACGATCAGGAGGCGAGCCAAGGGGGAAGGTGCCGCTGCCGCCCGGAAAAGCAACGCAACTCGCCGGCCGCATTTTGAGAGCAGCTGTGCCGCGCATGGCATTGTGTTTCCAGCCCTTCTTCTACTACTAGGACTTGCCTTCAATCAAAATGTTTCGCTCCGTGCTGCTGTGCATTCCCACAGGACCTGCCCCCCAGCCATGAGCAGCTCGTCTTCTGCCGTCCTGCAAGCTGATTGGCCGTTTGAATCGATGACGGCGACTGACTGCATGCCCCCATTAACTGCAGGACCTGCCACCCAGTCACGAGCAGCTCTTCTTCCTCATCGACGCATCGCCCGACATGCTGCAGCCCTGCGGCCTGCAGGGCAGTGAGGTGAGGGCACACTGTCAATGTCGACAGGGTGCACTGTCAAATTTTGTTGATTTGACGTGGTTGCATTTACAGATCTGCCCTCGGGACCCGGCATGCCGCCTGCTGCATGGGACTCTAGGCCGTGTTCTGGCGGCAGCAGGGCGGCAGCGNCTCTGCCGTGTGGATGGGGCGGCAGCGAGGTNGGGGGGANTGTGCAGGCTGCCCTGAGACCCTTGCCTCGAACAATCGAACCCCTGTTCAATCAGGAGTTTGAGGGGAAGAGCTGGCTGGAGGCTTCGGTGCAGGTGCGGCGCAGCCGCCACTCTGGCTGTTTGTGCGCTTGCAGGCTATTTGACTGAATCATGCTGCCTCATGCACGGCTGAGACGCATGAGAGCTTGCACCTGCGAGTTCTACTACAGCCATGTATGCACTGGATTGTAAGCAGGCAGCAACCGTCGTGCAGCGAAAGGTGGTTGCAGCTGGCCAGCCGCAGTGCTGGCCTCACACCAGTGACTTGCCACCTGCCGCCCGCGGCGTATCACAGGTAGCAGCCTCCATCATGCGGCAAAAGGTGATTGCCTCCAGCGGCGACAATGTGGCCGTCATGCTGTACGGGACGGTGAGCCCGCTGCGCCCGCTGCGCCCGCTGTGCACGGTTGGCTGCATGTGCCCGCTGTGCATGCTGCGCTGTTGCACCTGCTGCACGTATGCCCTGCCATGCGCGCAGTGCATGCCTTGCTGCCATGCTTGCGGCCTCTTGCTGTGCGCAGCATGGAGAGAACATGGCATGCAACGCTCTGTAGCTATGATCGTGCCGTGCTCAACACACAGGCTTGCGTCCCCTTCCTCTTTTGCAGCGCGAGAAGAGCAAAGCGTACTGGAGAGCACAGCATGTCAGCCATCACCGCTTCTCACCTGCATTGCCTGTGCCCTGTTCCGCAGCGAGAGGAGAGCACGGCTTATGGCGGCTGGCCGCTTCCAATCAGCCCGCTTTACAATGCATTTTCCCTGTGCTGTTTGCTCCGCAGCGCGAGAAGAGCATGGCCTACGGCGGCATGGAGAGCACGTGGGTGCTGCAAGAGCTGGAGGAGCCGGGGGCAGATGGCATCCAGCACCTGGAGAACTTTGGGCGTGAGTCTTGACGCTTTTGCTCGCAATTGGCTTTGCTTCTTGCAAGTTGTGGGTGCTGGAAGAACTGGAGGAGCGGGGGGCGGACGCCATCCAGCGCCTGGAGAACTTTGTGCGTGAATTACAGAGCTGCAACCTGGTTTGAGGTGCGCTCATTTCTGTAGGTGCCCTTATGATCTCGCGTCCAAACCAACTGCCAGTCCGATCGTCAACGCCCCTGCAGTGAAGCGGTTGAGGGTGAGTTCTGCAACGCGTATAACTCCAGTAACTTCCAGCAGCTCTTATTCACACCAATCTTGCAGTGAAGCGGTTTGAGAGCGAGATCGGCAGCGCGCCGCCCGCGGCGGCGGGGCGCGCCCTGCTCTCCGCCTTTTGGCTGGCCAAAATCATCATCGGCAAGGCATCCAAGGTACATTTAATGTTTTTCACCCTTTGATTGAAGAGCTGCTACTCTGGCTGGCCAAGATCATCATTGGCAAGGCGTCCAAGGTACATTTAATGTTTTTCACCCTTTATTTGATTGAAGAGCTGCACTCTGGCTGGCCAAGATCATCATTGGCAAGGCGTCCAAGGTACGGGGAGCGGTTTCTTTGCACCCTTCTGGCTCGCCAGGTTCATGTTGGGCAGGCATGCCGGGAAGGGTGTCCGTGCAATGTCTGTTTGTTGAATAGCTGCCAATCGACTGGCCAAGAACCCCATTGGTACAGCGGTCAGGCTGGGGTCTGTTGGGGTTAGGCAATCAGAGCGGTATGTTTAGTTGCCCCCGGTCCTCACATTTCCGCACATCAAGAGCTGTCCCCCGGCTTGCAATACCCGCCTGCCCGCCCCGCAGGCTAGCAAGGGGGCCACGCGGCGCATCCTGCTCTTCATCCGCTGGCCTTTTCTTATGGTCGGTTTAGGCACAGAATGACGCACCCACCTGTTCCGTATTGTTACTGCAGACCAGCAAGGTTGCCACGCGGCGCATCCTGCTGTTTACGCGCAACCAGGAACCGCTCAAAGTGTACCAAAAGGGGCTGGACTACTCGAACGAGTGGTAAGGAGGTGGGCCGCTTTCGCATTTTTAATTGAACTGGGCTAGTCAACATATTTGCATTGTGAGTACCAAGAGGGGCTGGACTACTCAAATGAGTTGGCCATGCTGCTCTGGTCCCCGGGGGACGTCGATAGGCATGTTGGTAGGCTGTGGTCCAAACAAGCCACTCGCCCCTGATGCTTTTCTACCGCTGCGCATGGCCGCCCTTGCTTTGCAGGCGGCAGCTGAAGGGGCACATCAACAGCCTGCGGGAGGCGCACGTGGCGCTGGAGCTCTACCCCATGGTGGCCCCGGGAGAGGCATTTGAAGTGCAGCCCTTTTGGCGCCCGGTAAGCAGCTTTGGGGGGGCTCCTGGCTGTGCTGTGCGTTTTGGGGGGTCTCCTGGCTGTGCTGTGCGCCCGGCGAAGCTTTTAAGGTGCAGCCCTTCTGGCGCCCGGTAAGCGATGGCCGGGTCATTTCTGTGCTTGTTTCAATTGGCTTTTTGTGGAGGCATGTGCATAGTCAATGGCCCCGGGCAAACACTTGAGGTGCAGCCCTTCTGGAGCGCAGTAAGCTTACAGACATATGGAGGGTCTTGGTGTGTTGCACATCTTGCTGCGGCTGTAGGGGCCCGCCGGGGAGGCATTTTAGGTGCAGCCCTTCGGGCGCGCGGTGAGCATAGGCGGCTGGTGGCATTGCCAACAGTGGAGCAATGCAGAGCGATGCATGGCTGAACGCCCTCCTTTTCAACTGGCCGCACTCGTTTTGTTGTTCCATCCCAGGTGCTGCAGGAGCTAGCAGGGCCAGAGCGATGCACTACTGTAGCGCTAGCATGACAATTACCTGCTTGCTGTGTCCAACACCTTTTCTCCAGGTTTTACTGGAGCTGCGGGGGCAGAGCGACGCCGATTTCGACGAGATGGATGAAGGGACGCAGGTGGCCCGCATCCAGGTGAATAGTTAAACAGTTAAAGTGGTGCACACGTTCTACTGCGCTGGTTGCTGTGCGGCTGTGGTTGCTGGATTCGGAACAGGTAACTGCAACCCTACAGTTCAAAACTTACACCCTTGTAAACTTANCACCCCCCAACGACAGGACCTGGTGACGCTTGTTCGCTCCAAGGCGCACCGGCGGCGTGCCGTGGGCTCCTTCCGGTGCGCATCTGGCTGGCAGCCAATGGTTGCTTGGCCCCACGTGCTCCTGTGCACATCTGCCCAACTCTGGCTGGCAGCCAATGGTTGCTCTGTCTGGCAGCCCATGCTTGCTTGGCCCCAGATGCTCCCGTGCACATCTCCCAAACTCTGGCTGGCAGCCAATGGCTGCCTGGCCCCTGCACGCTCCGCTGGCACTGCGCTGCGGGGCGGCTGCATGCTGTGCAGGGCCCTCCAGCTGTTGCCCTTCCCTCGCCTTGCTGGTGCATGTGGCAGCTGGGCTGCCGCCTGGAGAAGGCTGCCAAGCTGCTCCAAATGCTTGTATTGGTTGGCTGTGTCTGGCTCAACACAGCTACTTTTCATGATACCCCCTGCAGGTGGCAGCTGGGCGGGGGGCTGGAGGTGGCCGTCAAGCTGTTCCAAATGCTGCAGCCGCAGAAGCCGGGAGCGGTGAGCTGCTTAGAAAATGTCTTGGTTGGAGGCAGCCTCAGTTGAGGCAGTCTTTGCCTGAGGCATGCTTGACATGTTTGGACGAGGCGTTCTTGATTGGAGGCGTTTCTGGTTGAGGCGTACAGTACGGGGCAGCAGCGGCAGCACCAGCAACAGTGGCAGGAGCACTAGCAGATGCGGCGGCAGCGGCACTGTCGCTTCGTAGCGGCAGCCACGCGGCAGCAGCGGCAAGTGCGGGTCAGGTGTTTTGCTTCGAACGCCCCGACGGCTTGTTTTGGGAGCGCCTCAGCTTTCACGCCCCTCGCCCCTGCTGAGTGCAGATGCTCAAAGTGAATGGCGAGAACCACAAGGAAGTGAAGGTGATTCGCACATTGAATACGCATGTGTTGCCGCTCTCTTTCCAGTCAATAGTGAGAACCGTGCAGAAGTAAAGGTGGCGGGTAGTTGATAGGTCCCGCTTCATAGGCTGTGCTGGATGCCTGCTTGGACTGGTGCATGGGCTTGCTGGTCGGCAGGCAGACCTCTTGCTGCATCAGACGTGTGCCCCGCTCCTGGTGTGCAGGCCGTGCTACACGCCTGCATTGACAGATACACGAGAGCGAGTCAACTCTCTGTTACGAGTTGTCGCACCGAATGCAAACACCTTGGTTTCATGATTTTTTTCCNCCTTGCAGGCCGTGCTCCATGCCTATATCGACCGATACACAGGAGAGGTGATGACGGGTGCCGCAGCTCAGGGCGCTGCAGCTCAGGGCGACACTCAGGGCGGCACTCAAGAGGCAGCTCAGGGCGCCACTCAAGAGGCAGATGGCACGCAGGGCGCAGACGGCACGCAGGGCCAAGGTGAGTTTTGCTGTCTGCATTGAAAACCGACAGGGGGGTTCGGTCTTCAAAGAGATGGATCCCATGCTTTACAAGGCGTGACCCCACTGCTTGAAAGCGCAGGCGCGGCATGTCCTCCTCAGCCGCCGGGGCTGCGCCGATTCTGCCCCAAGCCACACCGCACTTTTCTTCTTCAGACTGCATTCCAGCCGTTTTAGCTGACTGCCCACTGCAACTGTTGGCGCCCGCCCTTACACACTGCAGCGGCGGCAGGGCCCCCTCGGCCGCCGGAGCTGCGCCGCTTCTGCAGCACACCAGACTGCACTTCTTTTATTCAGACTGCATGAGTCGTTGATGCTTGTCTCCAAATGCAGCGGCGGCAGGGCCCCCTCAGATGCCGGAGCTGCGCCAATACTACCCCAAGCCAACCGGCAAGCCCTGCCGCTACCCCAAGGTAGGCTGAGTGAGTGCAAGCTGGGTGCTCCTCACAACCAGCATTTATCGTCTGGTTACTCAATTGGGTCCCTCGCCAGAAGGAGGCTGTTTGCGCCACCCCAAGGCAAGTTATACCAACATGTGGGAGGGGGGATTGAAGGATTGTCATTCGGTTGCAAACGGAATGAAGCTGCACTCGCTGCGGCCAGCGCCGTTATCGTTCAGCGGGCCCACTGTGCAAGAGAACCAGTTTCCATTGAACAATCTCCTCAAGCTGCACTTGCCTGAACAGGTGTACGTCACTCAGGAGGAAGACTTCAGCAGATTCCGGTCGATTGCTATCTCACATATCACGAAAGGGTGTTTGGCTGTCGCGAACAGTTCAGCGTATCTTCTCACTGCTCACTTGCAGGTGTATGTCACTCAGGAGGAGGTGCAGCAGATCAAGGGGGCGGGCGAGGGCGGCATGACGCTGCTGGGCTTCAAGCCCGCCAGGTGCGCTCTTCTGGTTTCTGCACTTGTTGTCTGCTTGTGTTGCAACCCATCAGATGCCGGATGGAGGGTGGGCTGCATTTGCCAGGCCAATGCAGCAGCGCCACAGAAGGCAGCATGACGCTGATGGGCTTCAAGCCGGCCGGTTGCGCTTCATTTGCTGCCTGGTTGCTGCCTCTGCTGACGTGCCTTCCTTTGTTGTTGCTGCATTGTTTGTGTTGCTGCACTCCCTGTTGGCTGTTGCTGCTTGTTGACAAGTACAGCCGCCACCCGGAAAGTGGGGTAAAAGTGGCCTACACTGCTGGGCCCAACGAGGCTGCCGCTGTGCTGGGTACTCGGTCACTCCACACCTCCTGCCCCCATGCCCACCCGCTGCAGCTGCCTGAAGCACTACCACCAAGTGCGGAACTCCAGCTTCCTGTACCCGGGTGCGCTCATTGTGATAAAAGTGAGGGACCCGCATGGTCCTGTGTGACAGCTTCCTGTACCGGGGTGCGCCCACGAGGACAATGGGGGCTGTACTGCTTGTGAGGGGCACAATCTGCCACGCTGCAAAGATTTAGTGGCCAGCCTGCATTTGCTGTGTGCGGAGGAGCGCACGCCGCCGTGCATGCAACTATCGCGGTGCCTGCCCGCCCGCCGTTTCCTCTGTTGTTGCAGACGAGCGGGCGCTGCCGGGGAGCGCAACGGCGTTCATCGCGCTGCACACAGCCATGGGGGTGCGCTGGAGTACTTGCGCTGGGGTGGATTGGGCTGGACTGGGCTGGCTTGTGCTGCATTTGGCACCTGGCGCGGCCACTGCACACACCTGTTGCGGATGCGCTTGTTGCCCAGCTTGTGCTGCACATGGCGACTGCGGCGTTCACTGCACACACCACAAAGCACACTGCACACTGCACACAGCTGCGCGGACATATACTGCACCTATGCCTCAAGTGCGGCTGCGCTGGCGCTTTCGTGAGATGAGTAAAGTAACGCAACGACTTGTTCTCCCTCCGTGCTGCAGCCGGAATCAATCTGGCCACAACTCTGCAGTTGAACCCCAGTTCGCATGATCAAGCTTGTGTGTCACACCTTCCTCTAACTGCAGCCGGAGACGATGGCGATCTGCCGGCTGGCGGCCAACCGGGCGCGGGAGCCGCGCCTGGTGGCGCTGCTGCCACAGGACGAAGCTGTCAATGAAGACGGCTGGCAGGTGGGTGTTTTACCTTGCACGCTTTCTGCTACTTGCAGCATTGTTGCTGGTGGCGCTGGTGCCACAGGACGAAGCGGTGAACGCGGATGGCTGGCAGGTGAGTTTGCTTTGTCTGTCTACTGGTTCCAGCACTCACAGTGCTTTGCGTGCTGCTGTACTTACCAGCTGTGCTGCCACCCACCCAGCCACCCACCTCCCAACGCCTGCCCTCTTCTTTACCTGCAGGTGCAACCGCCGGGCTTCAACGTCATCCACCTGCCCTTTTCAGACGACATCCGCACCCCAGAGACCGATGCCGGGTTTGCCGGTACCGCGGTGCGCTGCATGCAATACTGCTCTTTTCCTGTATGTGTGGTCAGACCGTTTCAGTGCAGCCGAGAACGACGCCGGGTTTGCCGGCACCGCGGTGTGCTGCATGCAATACTGCTGCTGCCTGTGTGCGTTTGTGGAGCAAGTTCAGCAGCAGAAACAGATGCCGGGTTTGCCGGCACCGCGGTGTGTAGCGTGTTGCTGCCCACTGCCCAGCATCGGTGGAAAGAAGGCATGCCCAGACCGCAGACCCTGCCCAGCATGTGCGGTTGCCTGTCGCGGTTTCCGGTGGCACCGGCGCTGCTGCTAGGCATGCATGCAACCATGTAGCGGCTGCATTGTCTGCCGTGGTTTGGCAGGATACCGCAAGATTGCATCCTGCGGTGGTGCGCAGCTGCGGTCTGTAGTTGGCCAGCACCCGCAAGGTTGTATGCTTTTGAGATTACTGGGGAAAGCTCAGCTGGTCAGATGCCAACATGCACGCCGCTGCTGCCCATCCGCTGCAGCGGCCAGCGGCGAGCGAGGAGCAGGTGGCGGCGGCCGAGGCGCTGGTGTTGGGAATGAAGGTGTGGCTTGCTTCTGCCCTGCTGTGTTCCTGCCATATTTTAGTGCAGCGTTCTTGTGCAGCAGCCGAGGCGCTGGTGCTGAGCATGAAGGTGCGTGATTTCCCCTTGGCGCGTGATTTCCCCTTTCCTTTCTGCTGGGCCAGAAGCGCCATGCATCGCCTGCCGCCTGAGACGTGGAGCAGGAGAGGCGCTGGGCGCGTATGCTGTTACCTGTGGGGCACTCTGAGTTGTTCACACCTTTGAACTGGCCTTCCCGCAGCTGGGGGAGGACTTCCACCCCGCCCTCATACAGAACCCGGTGCTGCAGCGCCACTACGCGGTGCGCCCCTGCTGGCTGGCTTTGCAGCCTGTGCCGCCCTCGCAAATGCACCGCGGGTTGCACCACCCCGGCCCCTGGTGGCGCTCTTGTCAGCAGTTTCCAAAGACTTCGATGGCAGCGGGTGCTTGCCAGTGCAGGCGCTGTTTAATTGCATGTCGCCGCATGGAACTTCTCGGCTCGACTGATTTGATGCCCGTCTTTGCTCCCACGCGAACCAGGTGTTGGAGGCCAAGGCAGCGGGCGATGAAGCGCCGCCGGTGGAGGAAGCTGTGGAGCAGGCAAGGCCACTGACAGTTGATTCTGGACAGCTGAAGGTTGTGTGGCCGCAGCTGATGAATCAATTTCCCCGCGCCCGGGCGCAACCAATAAATCAATTTCATGCGATTGCGCAGCTGATAAATCACGTACGACACCCTTGTGTGTTTTGCAGGACCAGACGCTGCCCTACTGGGGCGAGGCCGAGAAATTTCAAGCTGAGGCGGCCAGCAAGTCGCTTGCGCTCATGTGTTGGCACTTACGTGCGCATCCTTTTTCCGGTGCAGGACCAGACGCCGCCCTACTGGGGGGAGGGGGATCGAGGCGAGGAGGTGCAGTTGATCAGCCGTATCAGCCCGGAAGATAACAAAGTGCAGTGCGTCATTTGTTGCAGGACCAGACGCTGCCGTACTGGGGCGAGGAGGAGCAAGCGATTTGGCTGAGAGTCGAATTGGGAAGGACACAGGACATGAACTGAGCAGTTAGTGCTTTGTTTCCTGTGCAGGACCAGACGCTGCCGTACTGGGGCGAGGAGGAGGAGGAGGTGGAGGCGCTGGCCGCCGCCTTCCACGTGGGTGCTCACTTTTTGCTGCCCAGCTTTAAGTTGGAATTCTCTGCTGTTTTGGTGCTGGGGTGGCCTCTTTTCAAGGTGTGGGTTGGTGTCAGTTTGGTGTGAAGAGGAGGAGGTGGAGGTCGAGGCACTGGCCGTCGCCTTCCACGTGCGTTCTGTGCTCTCAATCTTTCGTGTGCCCCCCTCGCCGTCTCACGCGCCTCGCCGGGATGTTCGAAATGGACATTGTTTGTGGCCTGGTGGTGTGCCAGCGCTGCCTTGGCCGCAAGCCCCACAATTTGGCTGCAAACCCACGGCATCACTTCTGATCTGTTTGGAGTGCAGGAGGCGTGCGGCCTAGGCAGCGACACCAGCCCCGCCAAGGCCACGAAACAAAAGGCGGAGGCCGCATGCGTTCCTCTAAACCCCGCTTCACTTGGACATTGATCACTTGCAGGAGGCGTGCGGCCTGGGCAGCGACACCAGCCCCGCCAAGGCGACCAAGCGCAAGGCGGAGGCTCAGCCAGTGGACGAGGAGGCGCTCGCTGCGCTGGACATCGAGGCGAGTAAACGCTGGTTGGGGCAGCACGAGTCCATTTACTATTCTCTGTTCCCATTTGAGCGCTCCCCCGTGGACGAGGAGGCACTCGCTGTGCTGGACATTGAGGCAAGTTGCCGGATTTTCTGATGTGCGATCGTTTCAGGGTTCTACAGGGCTGTCTGGCATGCGCACAGCCGGAGTGTGATGGACGGACGGAACGCACCCGCCAAGCTGCAGCTGCTATGGCCAACTTGCAGCTGCTTTGCGCCAACTTGCAGCTGGTTTGCAATGCGCTTGATCCTGCCCGCAGGGGCGGGCGGCCAAGGGCACCCAGCCTGCAGGCACATGCGCACGGCTGGAATGGCTTTTACCGAAGTATCCCAAACTGATTCCCTGATCAATCTAACCTGCCTGGCAGGGGCGGGCGGCCAAGGGCACCCTGGCCAAGTGCACCAACGACCAACTCAAGGCCTGGCTGCGCGCAAAGGTGGGTTGGGCGTGCTGTCAGGGTCGGTCGGTGTGCCACCAGCAAACGCCACCAGCGGATGCTGCTGCTGGTCCATGGTCCAGCCACCTGCTGGGCTTTCAGCTTGCAAGCTGTGCAAGTTAGGGCTGCCCCTGCTGCATTCCTTCACTGTAGGGCTTGAAGCTCACAGGCAACAAGGGCGAGCTGGTGGCGCGCATCCAGCTGCACCTGGGCATCGGGCCATAACCAGCAGCAGCTGTGAAGTGGTGAGCACCGCGCCTTGCAAGGCAATTTCGGCGGTGAGCGGCCACAGCATCCAGCTGCACCGAGGCACCGGGCCGTAACTTAGCAGCAGCTGTGAAGTGATTAGCACCACGCCTTGCCTGTATATGGCATCCAGGAACAGCGGCAGCATTGACCCCAGCGACGCTGCACCTGACCACTCTGTATATACAAGCACATGTCTGCATCCAGTCCCAACAGCTGTGCATCCCCTTTGCACAATGCAGCTGCCATATAGAAAGTCACAATTCTTGCTCGAGTGTGGTGACAGTCAGAGTGTGTAAGCTGAGAAGGCCTGATGCACTTGTTAGGTCGACAGGTATCAAAATTGCGCTGATCGTTTGTAGAGGCTACAGAGCCATTAAACCTGAGCAAGCAATGGGCCCCAGCCTCAGCCTCCCGGCCGCCCGCTGCCACGGCCCCCACTGCCGCCTGCTGCGCCTGCTGCGCCTGCTGCGCCTGCTGCTGCTGCGGCAGCAGCAGCCCGCATCTCCAGCAGCTGCCGGTCGAAGCGCTTGACCGCCGCCTTAACATTGTGAATGTAGGCAACGTCTGCAAGTCAAGTAGTGCAAAGCGAGGAGTGGGTTGGGTGGAGTTGGGCAAAGAGAGCAGACCTGCAGCTAGCTGCCGCCACTGGCCCTCACTCGCGAAGGCAACAACATCACAGACAGATGGCAGAGCACTGCACCCTCACCAGATGGCGTGGAGCACAGGAAATAGACCTGCAGCTTGGTTGCGCCGTCCGCATCTTGATACGCTCGCTCGCACTTGACGTGGCCGCCGCCGCTCGGCTGCAGCCGAGAAGGGATTGGGTTGATTTTGGAGCTGTCCGGCAGCTATTGATGCAAGCAGATGTGGGGCAACTGCATTTGCGGCGCACTGGGCAGCCCACGTGCCTGCATGCGCCAGCCGCGCCGCATTCCTTCCACCTGACTGCACTGAGCAATCAATAATTCCAAACAAACGTGCCTGCATGCGCCAGCCGCGCCGTCGCATGTCCTCCACCAAGCGCCGCAGGCTCTTGGTGTCCACATCGTCAACGTCTGCATAAGAATATCGAAATAAGGAGGTAAACGGGTTGCATGCGAGACCCACTCCGCCGCACGCACCAGGCGCTTGGTGTCCAAATCATCCATGCAAATTACTAGGTTCCGCCTGTTTGGGGCCTTGGCTCCAGGCAGACAGGTAGGCAGGCACCCAAGCAAGGCACCCACAGCAGGCAGGAAGGCAGGCATCCGGAGCTGTGCTGCAGCACACTGAGACATGGCAACCAGCCGCACCCGGCAAATCATCCTCTGCGTCTTCGCCCTCCCAGCCGTCGCCGCCTGCTGAGCCTGGCCGGCTGCCGCATGCGCCCGCTGCTGTAGCCCCTCCTCCGCCGCCGGCAGAGCCAGGGCGGCTGCCGCCCCCTGCCCGCCGGCTGCTGGCATCCATCATGGAGCGAAGCGACTCAGCGGAAGCGGCTGGCGCCCCGGCTGCAGGGTCGGCGGCTGCCTCTCGCTCCGCCATGAGAGCGGCGGCAGCGGCAGCCGCCTCGGTCACCTCTTCGGGCTGCAAAATTGGGGTGAGGATGGAGGGTGCAACCTTAGCGGGTCTGCGCAGGCGGCACTGTGCAGGTGAAAGTAACTAGGTTACAGTGCGACAGAATCAGCCCGGCTGTCCTTTGCCGCGCATGTGCGCGGCGCTCAGGCCTACCTGCTGTTACACTGCACTCCCACGCGGCTGACAGCAAACCGGGCCTGCAGTCTGCTGAGCAGCTCACCCGCAGCTGGTAGCCAAATCATCCTCGCGCAGTAAGCTGTCACTTCAGTGCTATGCAGCCATACAGCCAGGAAAGCAGCACTGCTGCAAATCCTCACTCACCCGCAGCAGCAGCTGGTAGTCCAAATCGTCCTCAAGCAGCTGCCCCCCGTCGTCCAACCGCAGCGGCGGCAGGCCCCCAGGGGTGCCCCCTCCCAAGCCGCCGCCGCCCTCGCTTGCCGGGCTGCCCAGCCAGCTGCCGCCGGCAGAAGATCCCGGGTGCAGCGGCGGCCGGCCGGCTGGGCTGCCGCCCGGCTCTGCTCGGCGCAGCAGCTGCACACCGCTGCCACGCTCCAGTGCACGCTGCGCTGTGCTGCGGTGGTCCCGTAGCAGCGCCTGCCGCAGGGCGTCGCTGCCAGGCCCGCCACTGCCGCTGCCTCTGCTGCTGCCAGCTGCGGCCTGCAGGCTGGGGAATGCTGAGCCTGCTGTGGCGTCCAGCTCTGCGCCACTGCCGCCTCTACTGCCGCCGCCTGCTGCCGCCGCTGCGCCTCCCTGCCTCCGTTGGCTCGCTGCTGCTGAGAGCACTGCCGCCCCTGCCCCAGGCGCCGCCCCCTCTGGATCGTGCAGGTGCAGCGCAGACCAGAAGTTGGCACTGCTGGCCATGGTGGCAGCAGTAGCCGCAGCAGACGCTGCTGCGTCCTCCTCCGCTGCAAGTGCTGCCGCAACACATGCATCCTCCTCCTCCTGCCACTGCCGAGCAAGCTGCTCATCCCTTGCAGCCTCTGCTTCGGCTGCAGCCAACGCCGCGTCAGCTGCTGACAACTCTGCCGCTGCTGCCTCTGCCGCCGCTGCCGCGGCGTCCTCCTCCTGCTGCAGCTCGGCAGCCAAGCGCCAGTCGTCTTGAGAGGCCGCCGCTGCTCTGCCGCTGCCCCGGGCGGCAGCCAAGGATGCGGCCACCTCCTCCTGCTGCAGGGCTGCCGCCAGCTGCCAGTCGCTGGCCGGCTGCTGCTGCTGCTGCTGCTGCAGGGGCGGCGGTGGCGAGGCTGGCCATGGCATGCCGCCTGGTGGTGCTGGGGAGGCAGCAGTTGAGGTGCTGCGACTGCCCCTGCCGCCGCCGCCGCTGCCGCGTGCACTGCTGCCTAGCGATGTGCCACGGGTGGGGCTGTCACCCTCTGTGCACAAGCTGTTGCCCAGCAGCAAAGACATCAAATCGTCCACATCAGCGGGGCTGCCGGGTGCCTGCTGCGCTTTGGGGCCGCCGCCCTGCCCCGCTGCTCCTGCCGCGGCTGAGGCTGCTGAGGCTGGGCTAGCGATGTGACCGGACGAAGGCTGGATGCCTTCGCCAGCCGGCCGTCCCACAGGCTGGGAGGCCAGCTGCACCTGCGCCTGCTCGCACTGCGGCAGCGAGGGTCCCGCCCCCATGCTGCCTCTCTGCTGCGGCGACTTTACTGCACCGCTGCCGGTGGCACCTGAGCTGTCTGCCGGTTGGCCCAGCGAGGCAGCGGGCGTGGGGCTGACCGGGGCGGAGCTGCTTTCTCTGCAGCAGCCGTGTAGTGAGGGCGTAGTTGCAGAGTGGTAAGCCCGGGTGGCAAAGTGGCCCCTTGCAAAAGTGCAACTGCTGATGAGCAAGCCCAGGAGGCAGAGAGCACCCGATGCGCAGCAGGTGGGATGGATGGCCTGCACTTTGGGCTGCCTGCAGCGCACAGCAAAGCCGGGCGCCGAATGCATGCGCGTCAAGTCGCACCGCACCGACACCTACCCACCCACCCGCAACGCACCTGTGCTCCTTTGCACGCTCAGCCTTCTTATGCCGCCGGCTGCCTGGGCTGCCCGGCGGCTGCTGGGCGGCCAGCGCAGCAAAGGGGTTGGAGGCTGCAGCCGAAGAGCGGGGCATCCAGCCGGCAGGCGGCAGCTGCGGCGGCGGCGGCGGCCGGTTGCCAGCGGCTAATCGGAGTGAGGGGAGCTGCCGTCTGACATGTCGATTCTTGCTGTTTGTTTGGGGCAGCGCAGGCCGCTCGAGCGAGAGCCCTGCCGCGATAGGTTGGCTGGGCGGGGCGGCTGGACGCCTACAGTGTCGGTGGCAAGCTTGTCTGTGATCGGCAGGTGCTCTGGAGCCTCTCGGCGCCTGTTGCAGTGTGCCCGTCCTTCGTCCTTGCTCGCGTGCCAGCGCACGAATGCAGGGCTTGTTCGATCAACCCTGCTTTGTCCAACGCAATTCATGCTGCCTGACAACTTGCGCAATCGAATGAGGGGCTCTGTCGCTCAGCGGGCAGCCGCACTGCTCGCCCTGGCCCTCTGCCTCGCCGGCGCTGCAGGTGGGGCGGTTGCACACGCCAGTTCTGCAGTTTGACATTCTGTTACAGCGAGAGGAGGCGCCCAGGCCATTCACTGAGGGCCCACGGCGCACGGAGCGTCACACTTTGGTCGCGTCACGTCACAGGGCACTGCTTGCTCCTGCCACTGCAGCAGCAGCAGCCTCGGCCTCCCATGATCGCAACCAGGCCTGGTCCGCGCTGGCAGAGCCCCAGGATGCAGACGGCGCGGTCGGCTCTGCCTTGCCGCCGGCAGCGCTACTCCGCCGCCTGCAGCTAGCCGCTGATCCGGCTGCCACCCGCCCCGAGATTGGCGGCAACACCACTGGCGCTGGAGTGGAGGAGGCGGCGCGGCGGGCGGGGCGCAGCATGCTGGTGACCGTGTGCTGCACCAGAACGAGGTCGCCGCCGCCGCCGGCAGCCGACGAGCCCCCCTCCCCGTGAGCACCGCGTGATGTATCGCCGTGCCTAACCCAGTGTGCTTACGGCGAGGGCAGCTGTTCGGCTGCAATGCACTGCATGCAACCAGGCAGTCCAGGGCTGCTGCCTCTGCTGCAATCCAGCAAGGGGAACCCAGCTTTGCACCACCAGTGAGGCTCGCCTGCGCCCCTCGTCTTCCCTGCGATTGTGCCGCAGGCCTTCTCCGCCGCCCTCCCCGCCCAGTCCCTCGCCGCCGCCATCGCCGCCGCCATCSGCCGCCGCCGCCGCC